>WJXA01000499.1:0-39676 GCA_014282245.1 Rhododendron simsii | reverse complement strand
TCGAACGTACGAAGTTTTCTCAATCGATCGAGACGACAGCGACGATGAAGATGCAGAAAACATGATCATTTAGCTAATGAATGCTGCTGTGAGACGATTCGCTGATCACCCACGTGATGCGCCAACCTTTGTGCTTTGTTTACTTTTTTTTCTCAGTCTAGGGTTTCTTGCAGAAATTCCACGAACAATTGAGGCTTGACACCGTATTTTTGTAGAAACTTAACCAAACCAACCATGTCTGAACCACCTTAAATCCTCTATACCAAGACTCTGTCTAGGGTATCTCTCAGAAATCCCCCGAGCAATTGAGGATCGTCTCCGTAATTCTGTAGAAATCTACCCAAATCTATCTTGTCTAAACCGCCTTAAATCATCTATACCAGGGTTTCTCTCAGAAATCCCGAGCAATTGAGGATTGACTCCATATATATGTAGAAACCTACCTAAACTTAACCTGTCTAAACTGCCTTAAATCCTCTACACCAAGACTATGTTTAGGGTTTCTCTCAGAAATCCCCCGAACAGTTATTTATACGAACCCGGGAGAGTTTAGCGACCGGTGCGCTCACTCTAAGCTTTTGATACCAACTGCTGTCTTCCCACGAAATCCTCCTGGAAAAGCCGACATGCGAAGGGACCTTTGGCACCTTTATCGTAGTGAGAAACCTTCAAGAGCCGTCTTCTCGTCCGCAGAAATCGTGATTTATGGGCACGGAATAGAATTCAATTTCTTCGTTGTTGAGATTAATGGCTCGAACGTACGCAGTTTTCTCATCCGATCCGGACGATGACGACGATGAAAATGCTGAAAAAATGATAGATTAGCTTATGAATGCTGCTGGTGAACGATTCTCTGATCTGCCACTCAGTGCACCAACCTTTGTGCAGTGTTTACATTTTTTTCTCTGTCTAGGGTTTCTCATGGAAATCCCCCGAATAATTAAGGATTGACTCCGTATTTATGTAGAAACCTACCCTGTCTGAACCGCCTAAAATCCTCTATACCAAGACTCTCTCAAGGGTTTCTCTAAAAAATCTCCCGAGCAATTAAGGATTGACTACGTATTTATGTAGAAACCAACCCAAACCTATCTTGTCTAAACCGCCTTAAATCCTCTATACCAAGGTTTCTCTCAGAAATGACCGAGCAATTAAGGATTGACTACATATTTATGTAGAAGCCGAGCCAAACCTACCCTGTCTGAACTGCCTTAAATCCTCTATACCAAGACTATGTCTAGGGTTTATCTCAGAAATCCCCCGAACAATTATTTAAACATGTCAGGGAGTGTTTAGCGACTGGTGCGCTCCCTCTATACTTTTGATACCAGCTGCCGTCTTCCCATAAAATCCAACAGGAAAAGCCACCGTGCAAAGGGACCTTTGACTCCCTTATCGGAGTGAGAACCCTTGAAGAGCCGTCTTCTCCTCCGGAGACATCGTGATTTATGGGCACGGAATAGAATTCCATTTCTTTGTCGTTGAGTTTAATAGCTCGAACGTAAACAGTTTCACATCCGATCGGGACGACGACGACAATGAAGATGCTGAAAACATGATCGATTAGCTTATAAATGCTGCTGGGAAACGATTCTCTGATTACCCAATCAGTGCACCAACCTTTGTGCTTTGTTTACTTTTTTTTCTGTCTCTAGGGTTTCTCTCGAAAATCCCCCTGACAATTGAGGATTGACTCCGTATTTATGTAGAAACCTACACTGTCTGAACCGCCTAAAATGCTCTATACCAAGACTCTCTCAAGGGTTTCTCTCAAAAATCTCCCGAGCAATTAAGGATTGACTCCGTATTTATGTAGAAACCTAACCAAACCTATCTTGTCTAAACCGCCTTAAATCCTCCATACCAAGGTTTCTCTCAGAAATGACCGAGCAATTGAGGATTGACTACATGTTTATGTAGAAACCTAGCCAAACCTACCCTGTCTGAACCGCCTTAAATCCTCTATACCAAGGTTTCTCTCAGAAATGACCGAGCAATTGAGGATTGACTACATGTTTATGTAGAAACCTAGCCAAACCTACCCTGTCTGAACTGCCTTATATCCTCTATACAAAGACTATGTCTAGGGTTTCTCTCAGAAATCCCCGAACAATTATTTATACAAGTAGGGGAGTGTTTAGCGACTGGTGCGCTCCCTCTATACTTTCGATACCAGCTGCCGTCTTCCCACAAAATCCCACAGAAAAAGCCACCGTGCAAAGGGACCTTTGACACCCTTATCGGAGTGAGAACCCTTGAAGGGCCGTCTTCTCCTCCGGAGACATCGTGATTTATGGGCACGGAATAGAATTCCATTTATTTGTCGTTCAGATTAATAGCTCGAACGTAAACAGTTTCGCATCCAATCGGGACGACGACGATGAAGATGCTGAAAACATGATCGATTAGCTTATGAATGCTGTTGGGAAACGATTCTCTGATCACCCACTCCGTGCACCAACCTTTGTGCAGTGTTTACATTTTTTTCTCTGTGTGGGGTTTCTCTCAGAAATCCCCCGTGCAATTATTTATACAAACCCGGGAGTGTTTATCGACCGGTGCGCTCCCTCAATACTTTTGATACCAGCTATCGTCTTGCCACGAAATCATCCTAGAAAAGCCACCGTGCATAGGGACCTTTGGCGCCTTCATCGGAGTGAGAACCATTACAAAGTCGTCTTTTCCTTCGGAGACATCGTGATTTATGGGCACGGAATAGAATTCCATTTCTTCGTCGTTGAGATTAAAAGCTCGAACGTACGAAGTTTTCTCAACCGATCGAGACGACGGCGACGATGAAGATGCTGCAAACATGATCGTTTAGCTTATGAATGCTGCTGGGAGACGATTCGCTGATCACCCACGTGATGCGCCAACCTTTGTGCTATGTTTATTTTTTTTTCTCTGTCTAGGGTTTCTTGCAGAAATTCCACGAACAATTGAGGCTTGACCCCGTATTTTTGTAGAAACTTAACCAAACCAACCATGTCTGAACCGCCTTAAATCCTCTATACCAAGACTCTGTCTAGGGTATCTCTCAGAAATCCCCCGAGCAATTGAGGATTGACTCCGTAATTATGTAGAAATCTACCCAAATCTATCTCGTCTAAACCGCCTTAAATCCTCTATACCAGGGTTTCTCTCAGAAATCCCGAGCAATTGAGGATTGACTCCATATATATGTAGAAACCTACCTAAACTTGACCTGTCTGAACTGCCTTAAATCCTCTACACCAAGACTATGTCTAGGGTTTCTCGCAGAAATCCCCCGAACAGTTATTTATACAAACCCGGGTGAGTTTAGCAACCGGTGCGCTCACTCTAAGCTTTTGATACCAACTGCTGTCTTCCCATGAAATCCTCCTGGAAAAACCGCCATGCAAAGGGACCTTTGGCGCCTTTATCGGAGTGAGAACCCTTCAAGAGCCGTCTTCTCGTCCGGAGACATCGTGATTTATGGGCACGGAATAGAATTCAATTTCTTCGTTGTTGAGATTAATGGCTCGAACGTACGCAGTTTTCTCATCCGATCCGGACGATGACGACGATGAAAATGCTGAAAAAATGATAGATTAGCTTATGAATGCTGCTGGGAAACGATTCTCTGATCTCCCACTCAGTTCACCAACCTTTGTGCAGTGTTTACATTTTTTTCTCTGTCTAGGGTTTCTCATGGAAATCCCCCGAATAATTGAGTATTGACTCCGTATTTATGTAGAAACCTACCCTGTCTGAACCGCCTAAAATCCTCTATACCAAGACTCTCTCAAGGGTTTCTCTCAAAAATCTCCCGAGCAATTAAGGATTGACTCCGTATTTATGTAGAAACCTACCCAAACCTATCTTGTCTAAACCGCCTTAAATCATCTATATCAGGGTTTCTCTCAGAAATGACCGAGCAATTGAAGATTGACTACATATTTATGCAGAAGCCTAGCCAAACCTACACTGTCTGAACTGCCTTAAATCCTCTATACCAGGACTATGTCTAGGGTTTCTCTCAGAAATCCCCCGAACAATTGTTTATACATGTCGGGGAGTGTTTAGCGACTGGTGCGCTTCCTCTATACTTTTGATACCAGCTGCCGTCTTCCCACAAAATCCAACAGGAAAAGCCACCGTGCAAAGGGACCTTTGACGCCCTTATCGGAGTGAGAACCCTTGAAGAGCCGTCTTCTCCTCCGGAGACATCGTGATTTATGGGCACGGAATAGAATTCCATTTCTTTGTCGTTGAGATTAATAGCTCGAACATAAACAGTTTCTCATCCGATCGGGACGACGACGACAATGAAGATGCTGAAAACATGATTGATTAGCTTATAAATGCTGCTGGGAAACGATTCTCTGATTACCCACTCAGTGCACCAACCTTTGTGCTTTCTTTACTTTTTTTTTTCTGTCTCTAGGGTTTCTCTCGGAAATCCCCCGAGCAATTATTTATACAAACCCAGGGGTGTTTATTGACCGGTGCGCTCCCTCTATACTTTTGATACCAGCTGTCGGCTTCCCACGAAATCCTCCTAGAAAAGCCACCGTGCAAAGGGACCTTTGGCGCCTTCATAGGAGTGAGAACCATTACAGAGTTGTCTTTTCCTCCGGAGACATCGTGATTTATGGGCACGGAATAGAATTCCATTTCTTCGTCGTTGAGATTAAAAGCTCGAACGTACGAAGTTTTCTCAACCGATCGAGACGACGACGACGATGAAGATGCTGAAAACTTTAGACACCCCATTCTGGACTGTCCGGATTAGCTCTTTTATTGTCTTTGTTGCCCCGATGATGATAAAAGGTTGAGAACATTGTGGGTCGATGGAAGGTCTTGAGCTTTGAGCGTTGAACTTTCCCCCTTCAAACCCATTTCAAACCCTTGAAATCCAGAGCCAGAAGGGCCCCAGCAAAACCTTACCTGCTTACGCCATCTTTTACATGGCGCCAGGAAACTACCACGTGTTGATCATCGAACGTTGACTCAGTTTGACCTGGTGCACGCAGGGTATATAGATGGCGTACGCATGGTCAAGGCCGGTCAAATCAGCACTTTTCTGTCACGTGCTCGAGACTTTGCAACTGTCTCAGTACGGCGCAGAGTCCCCTAATCATTGCATTCTGCAGGGGACGTTCCCCTCTCTTTCCTACATGCCCCATCACAAGTCCCATGCATTAATTGCATGGGAGGCTCCCTCCTTAACTCAACCAGCCCTTAAGCCCAGCTGACTGCCCTCCTCTCAGTCCCTCACTCCACCATAAATACCCCCCCTTGCATTCATTTGCAAGGGGTTAACCACATTCAATAGCTAAGTCTTCTCCTCTCTTCTCTCTCTTATTCTTGCTCTCCCCATTGAAAGAGTGAGAGATAGAGAAGCTCCATACACCCTACACTGTTGATCAGTCACCACACAACCTCTATCTTCAACCCTCAAAGCTCAAACCATCTTTCCATCTCTTGCACCAAAGGTATACCACCTTTGTGTGGCTTTCTGTTTTCAGCCCCTGAGGGGAACCAGAAAGGTTCTGGCTAGTGACTGATACTAGTCCAGGCCCTTCTCTGGTAACATAAACCAATCGTAAAGAGACAAACTATGGCGCACGCCAGCTTTATCAAGCCGTACGCCACGTATGGCGTTACGCGCACTGCTGGCGTGGGGAACATGGGGTGTTTATTTATTGCTTAAATCTTTTATGCCGTCACCTTGATCATGCTAATAACCAGTTTACTACTTTTCGTATTTTAGAGTTGCTTCAATGTAGCTTTCAATACTTGCACCTTTCTTGCTTTATAAGGCCTCTGGGGTGCTTCTGGTCATGTTTCAGAACCTAGATCATGTAAAGCCAAGAACTAGACAGGAAGGCAAGCATGGCGTACGGTCTCACATGGATGGCGTACGGCATGTAGGCCATGATTCAGTGCCTGGCCCTTACATTGTGGTTCAACCCTGGCCTTCTGTTATCTCCCCACACTGTTTATGGGGTTTTCTGTCCTATTCTTTGGATTACAACCCTTAATCTGTCTGTAATCTGTGTATATACTATCTTATAAATTGCGTGGTTTGCCCTGGGTGTGCGCTGGTCCATTCCAGAGCCCAGAGAGTTGAGAGCAAAGACTGTGGACAAATCAGGGGTAGTGTACGCCAGCCCTTAGGTGGCGTGCGCAGGGTATGGTGGCGCGTGATGGCTTGACCACTGCGTGCCAGTATGCTGCCTGCTCACGCACCTGAAAAGCAGCGTACACCATCCTGTTAAAACTGTTCACAGTGCTTGTTCTCAATCTATGTTCTTATGCTTATCCAATTCAAGTAAATCATCATTCATAAAATATTTTGTCATACAAACTGCAAGATGTTATAGTCTTAAATCCCCATTATCTGTTTCGCCGCCCTAACTTGCTAAAAAATGATCAAATGAGAGAAAAATGCAAACGTTTTACAAAAATGCCTGAGTAGAGACCGATCTCCGGATTGGGCGAGAGGGGTGCCATAAAACCCTTCCCCTCTCGTAACCTGGCTCCCGAACCTCAGATATCGAAGGTGACGACGGACCAGTCTGCGCCTCTTCAAATCAAATCAAACTTTTCAAAATCAAACAGTAGCAAGCGTTTTCGAGTTCGGTTCCTTGGGTATTTTTCCGTTAAAACCCAAGTGGCGACTCTGAATCGAAGCGTTTCGCCGCGCTTTTCCAAAGAAGGCCGCACCCAACAATTTTTGAACAAACAAAATCCGGAGATTTTGGGGCGCGTGCCCACAGTGGCGACTCTGCTGGGGACTCATCGCATTGATTAGTATTTGGAAATTAATACATGAATGAACAATTTTCAAAAGTTTGTCAAAACAGTACGCTCCGCGCTGCTGAAGAACGGAATGTTAACGTAACAGGATCTCAGCATCCGATCACTCCGAACTGGGGCTTTTACTATTGTTCACTTGTGAAGTTTTTCCCAAGTACTGATTAATAAAAGTGAGCCAAGCTTCAAAAGGCATTTTTCAAAACCTTGTGTTTCTCTCTCATTCAAATCATTTTTGGCATTCTCCATTTGCATCGATGTTGGCTAGCCCCGTTGAGGTGTTTTGGGTAATCGGCACAATTTACTGGAGCCCGGGGTCCTCGAACGCCCAACATTCTTGGACGATGATGAGTCGTAATACCGTTCGACCATTGCTTTGCTATACGCGTTGCAGTGGGAGGTATACCGCGACTCTAGTCAGAGGAACCCTCTTAAACCAAAACCGGCCTCTACATGCGTACAAAGCACTAGAACCTTTCAACCTAAGACAGGAACCCGCAGGGTAGGATTACTTGCATCTAACCCCATATACTGTCTATGTGTTACTGCTTTCCCTATCGCATGCCTGTATATACATTCATACCAATCTGCGTAGGAGCATGCTAGGGCGGCTTTTTAGGTAGTCTCTTCGAGTCTGTCTCATGCCGATCAGGACGCTGCTTGGCCCAATGAAGAGTCGTGTATCTTGATGGTGCACGTTATCAATTTTCAAAATCCTTGGATCAACGAGACCTTGAGAAATCAATACTTTCTAAGCCCTTGTCTAACGCCTAGTCGAGGTCTCAAACAGAAAACTAGGAACAACGGAGAGAATGCCGTGATACTTACACCATCCAGGTTAAAGTACTAATCACTTACACCATCAAGGTTGCTTACGCCACCCCGGTTCCGGTATCACGTCATCTACACCGAGTTGTTCCGACCTCCAAAGTTGAAACTTCGAGAACGGCGTAGTCAAAGGCTTAGACTATTTTGACATCTCTTAGTGATAGTCGATTCAATCAAGGATACACCGTCGAAAAGAAATCCGAGGATTCTGGCAGCATCCGAATGTCATGAGACAAACTCGTTCCTAGAGTCTAAGAGGACACTGACGACGATGACATGCGCATTGCATTCTTTCAAATTCTTTCAAAATCTTGTTGCAGGAACGCCACTGAGTTCTCATTTACTTTGCTGTCCAAAAGCTTTAGGCCATCACTCTCATCGATCATCAATCCAAAATGGAAGCACAAACAGAGCTGGCTGAGCTGAAGAGGGCTATACAAGAACTGAACCAGAAAGTCGACAAACAAATGATCATGGTCCAGGTGCTAGTTGACCTCTTTACCACCATGGCCCTGCAGCCGGATATGGGACTAATCAAGGAATCCTCTCAAGCCTGCCACACTCTTGCAGTCGGAACCAAGCAATACTCAAAGGACATGTTCAAAGACCTGGCTGAGTTTCATGAAGGCAAGACTTACCCGAAGGAGAATGTTGGATCCTTTTTTAAAGCCCATGCTGAAAGGGAGGATATGTGCAATAAAGAAATCAATCCCAAAGGCAAAAAAGTGCATCATGTTCCTCAATCCGATCGTCGGAACCCACCAAGGACCTTCTCTCGCTTCCCACACCGTTGTCCTCAGTTTATGAGAAGCTCCTCAAAGCTGGCTTCCTCAAGCCCTTCACCTCGAACATTCCTGGCATCCTACAATTTTACTGTGCTTTCCATCAAATGCCTGGCCATCTCACCTATGCCTGCTTCCGCCTTCGACATGCCATTCAAGATCTCATCGACAATGGCATCATCCCAGCTCCACTCCCATCAAAGCCCAGTGTCATCTCTAAGCCCCTGCCTCAACATGTTTCTAACTCACACATTAGTCAAATATCTACCACCTCCACTCAAATCAACCCTATCTCCACCATATTCAATCAATCCAAACCAGTCGTGTCTCCCCCATCCGAGCTCGAGGTTAACCTGATGGTCATAGATGCAATCGAGGTCCTTGCTGCCAACACCAGGATTGACAGTGATGAGGAGCCTACAAAGGAGGAATTCAAGAGGAAGGTTAATCAATCAAAGGAGAAAACGGACTGGCTGAGATCCTTCAATCATGAGAATTTGGGGCTGTTCCCTCAAGTGGGTCTGGCCGAAGAGGATGAAGTGCTATTGCTTGGGCCTGTTGTCCTCTAACTCCCACCTCTCTGCAAGGAAGTCAAGGGTAACTATAAAAGTTGCATTTTCAAATCGCGTCTATTTTGCATTGACACTTTTGAGTCTGAGTCTGACACAGTGTCTGTCAAGTCGTCTAAGTCTAGCTCTGAGTCAGAGTTTGTGCCTCTTGGCCCTCCATGTCGTAGCTTCTATTCGAGTCTTTTTGTTGTACTTGGCAACCCCGAGGGTTTTATGATATGCATTATCCTGCTTCTAAGTACTTTACTAGCTTTTGAATAAACTGTGTCGACCCTAACGACGAAGGAATAGATTTCGATGAGAATCTCCCCAAGGAAATGTGTTCCCTCGCCGAAAGGAAAGACGAAAGGCATGCTCAGCCTCTAAAAGAAGAAGTAATTTCTAATAAACTTGAAAGATGATATAGACCCAAAAGCTTCAAATTGTTTCAGCACTGTCCCCAGAAGAGCATTGCTCTCGTTCAGCCTTGTTCAAAAGAATTCAACAACATCTTGGCATGGTCTCACAAAGACACACTTGGCCTCGATCATGAGATAACAAAAAAAAAAAAAGAAGAGCATTGAATCCCCTACTACCGGATGTCAAATCAGAAAGCAGAAGCTCAGAAGGCTCCAAGCCATGTTCCATGTTCAAAACAGTGACAATAATGTTCCATCAAGCGCACATTAAAAAGGTGCAAAAGAGGCCTGGAGCGAGGCATTTCCAATCGAGGCAGTTAGGCCCCTTTCACTATCAAAGCCATTCTATCTGGGGCTACAATCAAAGATCATCGATTTCGACGGCAGCAAATTCAATAACTTGGTCAACCTGGATCAACTCAATCATTAGTATCCCTGAGAGAAGCTCATTGGACTGAAAACCACAAGGGTGGGCAGCTCCAAGCAAAAGTTAGAGCGGCCTGCTAGATCGAAAACCTAAGGAGGCGGTCTAGGCAAAAATAAATAGGCAAAAAGTCAAAAGCTCGCTAAGCCGAAAACCTGAAAAGGTGGCACTAGGCAAAAGTTAGAGCGTAAAAGGAGAGGTAAAATACACGAATGAACCTTGGCCTGAACTACGTTTTGACCTGATTCTCCAAAAGGGGATACGTAGGCAGTCTCTCTCTTCGAGACTCGGTCATAATCTATCAACTGGATCTCAAGTTTTGGCTTTGGTGCACCACGTTGGCCGCCTGAACTATGTTTTGACAAATCCTTCCTTGAAGTTCGTTCGCAATCTATCAATTGGATCAAAGGCTTCGGTACGTCGCCATAGTCAAGATAAAGACAAGCTTCATTTGTGTAGACGAGGGAAAACCTTTCGTCTTTCAATTTTATTTCAAACTACTTCTTCAATTTCAAAGCTGAGCAAAAGTCTTAAAATATCTGAAGCATAAAAAACAGAACGAAATGCTCGTGAGGCCTAACGGCTCGCAGTTTATTCTAAGTCAGCAGAGTCTAGTGTAAGCAACCGCAGCAAACTTGTAGCCATGCGTGCTAGCTTGTGGTTCACGCGCGTTCATTCAAAGTTATGCCCGTTCCTGCGCACGCTTCTTCAATTTGAGCAGCATTCAGAAGCAGTCAGCTACTTGATAAGCACCCGGGAATGTAATGAGAGGGTACGCTAGTGTCTAGTTTTAGGTTAATTTAATTGTTAATTAGTTGTTTTTAATCTGTTCTACTCGTAGAGTATGTTGGTCTGTATTGCAGGAAGAATTGCTTAATAAATGAGCTTTAAGGCTTGTGGAATGTCATGGCCTGAGAGCGAAGCCAAACAGCCCGGGCAGAAGCAGAGACGCCAAGGCAGACGAGCAAAGACCAGGCAACAGCCCGGGCAGAAGGGATCCAGCCAAGCTACGCCAAGGCAGAATCAGTCATGGCCAAGGCGTGGCCAAGCTGTGGCCAAGGCGGAAAGAAGACAAGGTTCAGTACTGATAAGGCCTCGCTACCGATCGAAAGAAATATGTTCAATCGGTATCGAGCTGCTTAAACGATGGCACTAACTGCCTCGCTACCGATCGAAGGTTTGTAGTCCAATCGGTACCGAGCGTTTAACTCAGTAATGTAAGGCTTGGCAATCGGTACTGAAGGGGTTAACAAAGCATCTTCAGAGCATCTAGGGAATATTCCAAGCGGGGAATATATTGTGTGATGTAATTAGATCCAAAAACAATTAGAGAATAGATTTTGGAGTACTTTTTGAGATCTAGGATTAGATTCAAATTGTTCTTGAGTGTTATTCATTTTTCCAACACTTTATTTCTTAATTTTCTGCTTTAATTAGTTCTCTTTTGCTACTTTGCTTTAATTAAAGTTGTAGTTTGTTTCCCGATCTATCTTTTAAGACAAGTTTCTTCTAGTGTTGTCTTTCAATTATGCTAAGTAGATTTTTGCTTACTCTTATCTTCATAGATATGTGTGAGTAGTTTCAAGGGTTAGGTCATGGGATGATTAGCATCCCATGGCTTAGGCAAAAATTGCATTTTTCATCAATAAAGCTTTAATTTTTGGATTTGAAAATTAATGTGGGGTTCGGATTCGTTTGGTAAATCGTCGAGGTGTTAACCTCTTTGATCATGTGTAGGTGGGAGCATCGCCTACTCACCACACATGATGCTTAGAGCTCTGACGCTCGAGGTGGTTATCGAATGAATTCTAGAGCTAGCTTGATAATCGAATCTCTATTTCCCGGTTTAGATACCTACAATTGTGTATTTTAAATCGCGTGAATTGGTGAAAAGTGTGATTTAGCCCGAGTCATGAGTGCTGGGATTCCTAGACCTAACCTATCTTTTTCCTAGTGAATTCATTCTTAATTCAACATTTTAATTCCACCATTTTCAAAGTAAAACCAAGTTGACTAGCTAAAAGTCGAAAGCCCTACTTGCATCTACAAATCCGAGCCAGGCCATAAACTAATTCCCTTGGGTACGATCCCGGACTTCTCCGAATTATTTTGCTTCAATCGACATTCAAACCCTACGCTTGGGGTAATATTCTTCTACATCGGAAGTAACGAAGCATTTTTGGCGCCGTTGCCGGGGATTTCTTATTATGGCTTTCTTGGAGGTTCGACAAACCACTGTAAGTATCTCGCTTTCATCTCTTAGTAGTTTAGTAGTTTTTGTGTTAGTTGCTGGTATTTAGTTGGGTGGATATCTCTAACTTGACCTTGTTGTCAAACCTGAGGTGTAAGGAAGCCAAACTAAATATTAAGTTTAGTTTTATTAGTTTACTTAGTTTAATTTGATTGCATTGCTTTAGCCGAGGTGGTAGCATAACCCCTCGCATATTCTGTTGCTTAGTTGAGGTGGCGGCATAGCCCCTCCAGTCTGTTAGTTTGTTGGTAGTATTTGCTTGTGTATGCGTGTTTACCGAAGTCCAATTTCAAATCGGCTTCATCGTTCTTCGTCTCCGCCAAAAATCCGTAGCATTGCTAGGGCGTATCCTGCCCACTCTCCGCCTCGCAAATTAAATCGCAATCGCATAGGCCCAATGGCCGAAGCAGCTCCAGTCCGTACTTTGCGTGATTATCTGAATCCGGAAAGGGCTCCTCAAGTATCGCCTATCGTTATTCCTACACCGGCAGCTAGGAATGCATTCGAATTCAAAGCTGAGTATCTGAGGGTAATTCTAGAGTTCAGGGGAAGGGAATTGGAAGATCCATATTTGCACATCCGGGAATTCGAGAATATTCTGCACTCCTTTGTTACAGTTCCAGGGCGACTTGACCAAGCTCGTTTGAAGTTGTTCCCGTTCACTCTCAAAGACAAGGCAAAACAATGGTTCAATTCGTTAAAATCTCAATCTTTGCATAATTGGGGGGATGTCCAGGATGCTTTTACTTCAAAGTTCTTTCCCGCGAGCCGAACTAAATTGCTTATCGATCAGATTCAAAGTTTCAAGCAAAGCGATGGAGAGACCTACCATAAGTACTGGGAGAGATACAAGGATTTGCTTATGTCAATGCCACATCAAAATTTCCCGTTATATCTCAGAGTTAACTACTTCTACACTGGATGTTCCCAAGAAAGTAAGCAGCTTTTGGATACGATGGGTGGCGGTGATTTCTTGGGCAAAACGCCGGAAGATGCTTGGGATTATTACGAGACCTTAGCAGAGAAGACTCAGTCTTGGCAATTTACCGATCTGGGGGATAGAGCGATGTTTTCTCAAGGTCCTACGGGCTCAGGAAAAATTTCTATTGCAGAGCATACAGCTGTGGAGACCCGATTGGAGGAGATAGCCCGAAAACTTGATAAGTTGGACCTTAAGAGCGCTCAATCACAAGAAGTGAAAGTGGTACGCCAAGTGGAGGAGGCTTGTGTCATTTGTGAGATGGTGGGCCATTCTACCGATGCTTGCCCCAATATTTCCGCTCTTAAGAATGCGATCAATGGTATAGTTCCGGAAGAGGTTCAAGCAGTTCAGCGTTTCGATCCTTATCCTCAATCCTTTAATCAAGGAGCGCGTCAACAGCCCGCCTTCCGATGGAATCAACCTAATGAAGGGAGTTCTTCGCAAATGCCATTTCCCACTCCTCAACAATCTTGGAAGCAACCTCAAAATACTTTCCATTTTCCTCAAGCTCAAGGTCCACCGGGATTTGCTCAATCCGGTTCGTTCCCACATGCAAACCAATTTCAGCAACCACCTGCTCAGTTTCAACAACCACCAAAGCGTTCTTGGGATGATCAATTCAGTGCTCTTTTGCAAAGTCAGATTGCGATCAACGAACAACAAGCTCAGATGATGAATAATATCAGGAATCAGTTGGGGAAGTTGACAACCACCGTGGGATTACTTCAATAAGAAAAAGGAAAGTTTCCTACACAGCCTCAACCCAACCCTCAAACAACGTCTACTCCGCCTAATCCTCAAGGTCTTCACTTTGCTAGCTCCTCGGTGACTTTCCCCGAGCAAGCAAAGGCTATTATTTCTCTTCGAAGTGGAAAGTTGGTTGACAACCAAGTGGTGATGCCTTCAGAACCAACTTATTTGCCTCCTCCTATCGACCATTTAGTTCCAATACCAACCCTTGGGGAATCTCCCAAGGATGTGAGCAAGGAGGTTTTGGAAGATAAGGATAAGGATAAGGAAAAGGGCAAAGCAAAGGAAAGTGTACTGGATCCTCAAGTTGTTCCAACACCGGCACCATTTCCTAACCGTTTGAGGGCTTTGGCAAAACCGAATCTGAATACAGAGTTGAATGAGTTATTCAATCAAGTGAAGATCAACATCCCTCTTATGGATGCAATCAAGCAGATTCCGTCATATGCCAAGTTCTTGAAAGATCTATGCACTCGAAAGAGGAAGCTTAATGTTCAAAAGAAGATATTCTTAACCGAGCAAGTGAGCTCCATCATTCAAACGAGCATTGCACCGAAGTACAAGGATCCGGGGAGCCCTACTATTGCGGTCACCATTGGAGGGAAGCGTATCGAGCAAGCGTTGCTAGATCTTGGTGCAAGTGTCAATCTGCTTCCATTTTCTGTTTATCAAGAACTTGGGTTGGGAGAGATGAGACCTACTCAAGTTACGCTACAGTTGGCCGATCGGAGTGTTCGTACACCAAGGGGAGTAGTAGAAGACGTTCTAGTTCAAGTTGGCCAGTTTGTCTATCCGGTGGATTTTGTAATTCTTGACACAAATCCGAATGATTCTTTGGCTATTTCTACTTCTACTCCAGTAATTCTCAGGAGGCCCTTCTTAGCAACCACGGATGCGATCATCAATTGTCGAAATGGATTACTTAATATGACTTTCGGTAACATGAAGAAGGAAGTCAATGTTTTTAATGTGGGCAGTCAAATGGGGGATGATGAGAACGTGAATGAAGTGAGCTTTATTGATACTCTTGTGGAGGAACACGTGGATGAGTTGCTTTATAGCGATCCTTTGGAAGTTGCTCTCACGGCCGAAGAGACCGAATTCTTGAGTCTTCTGAAGTGAATTATTTATTGTCATTGCTCAATGAGGAGGACGAAGCATGTGCTATGCATTCTTGGGTCCCAAAGTTCGATGAATTTGAAGAGCTTCCCCCACTTAAGAAGAAAGTTCTACCATCTAGCGTTGAGCCACCGAAGTTGGAGTTGAAACCTTTGCCCGACACGTTGAAATATGCTTTCCTTGGAGATCACGAGACTTATCCTGTGGTTATATCTTCTTCTCTTGGGAATCCTCGAGAGGAACAATTGCTTGATTCATTAAGGAGGCATAAGAAGGCTATCGGATGGACCATTGCGGCTATTAAAGGGATTGATGCTACTTTGTGCTCTCATCATATCGCATTGGAGGATAATGTCAAGCCGTCTCGCCAACCCCAACGTCGTTTGAATCCGATTATGAAGGATGTAGTCCGTGCTGAGGTATTGAAGTTGCTAGATGTGGGCATCATTTATCCCATATATGATAGTAAATGGGTGTAACAACCCCGATTTTTAACGAATAAAAATCTCGTTGTTATTTTAAAATTTGTTAAATATTTGAATTTTATTTGAATTATCTCTTGGGTGGCTATTTGATTTATTGTAAATTCCGTCATAGTGAGATTTTGACTAGAAACCCTACTTCATCAATTTAGTTAGTTCCTAACCAACTAGTTGATGGAACTAGACTAACCTAGTTACTAGTCGAACCTTTTGAACCTCCTTGAACCTTTTACCATTACCCATTGGTCCATAATTGTTAGGGTAATCTTTACCCATTGGACAATAGCTCCTCCATTATTATATCTTGATAAGTACATCTATCAATACACTAAGGGAATGTAGTTACACCTCTCAAATCCTCCAAACCCACAATCCTTATTTCCTAGATTTTCCATTTTCTTTTAAAAAAAAAAACCCCACGTTCACAAAACTCCCACACTTCCTATATTTTCCATTTATATTATAAAAAAAAAAAAAACCCACGTTTTCAAAACTAACACCCACAGCCACGTTCACATTAGAAAAAAAAAACAGAAACAAAAACCGCTGTTCTCAAAACTCACACCCAGTCTCACAGTCACACCAAACCCACTACTCCAAGATTCGGCTGTTTTGCCCTAGCCCTCCCCACCCTCTGGCATCCATCTCTCTCTATCTCTCTCTCCCTTCCTCAACCGCCAACACCCCACCCCTCTCTCCCACACCCACACCCCCACCCCCCCACCCCTCACTCTCTCATGGCCTATGAATACCCCCTTTTCACTCCTCTCTCAAATTTCCACAGAATTGCTTCACCGTCAACCACGGTGCCGCCCCCCGCTCTTGATAGAACCGTCCCACCCCCTGCTCCCCGCTATTGAAAGAAAGGTACATTCCTTTACTCTCTCTTTTCCATCTTTCCCCATCTAAAATTCTCTCTTTTATGTGTCTTTCAAAGGCGAGGTTCAGAAGAGGCAAGGGGTCAATTGTTGATCACAGGCCTTCAGGGGTTTCTTCAATTCAACCAAGTAATTAAGTTAATTTTCTCTTCGCTGAATTCCACAAAATCTATTTTTCGCCATTCTAATTTTTCCCCGTGCAAACAAATACAGAACTGGGTCATGGAATACTTAGACAAAGTGGGTGTTTTGGTGTAGTCCTAAATTACAATAATTGGGAAGAGGGTTGAAATTGATAATGGGAACATTTTGGCTGGGATCGATACAACAGGAGAGAGAGAGGATGTTGTTTTACATGTTCTGTTCTGATTTATGGACCATCCCCCTCTTATATGTTCTGCTACAGAGAGCATTACACTAGAACTACCTCTACCTCACTGTTATGGCATGCCCTGATCATTTCATTCAACATTTGCGTTAGGGAAGAAGGAAATACATAATTGGTCAAGTTAATTTTTGTTTTTACATTCTTAATTAGTTCGAAAAATGCAGAACTCAACTGGGTCATGGATCCCAATTAAAGAAATACAGGTCATGCATCCTTCTTCCAACATTTGGTTGTAATTTCGTTCGTTTAATCTACGGTTGGATATTTATATGAACATTAGTGTGTGTAGCACTGCTCTAAATTAATGTAACCAAGTGGGAGTTCTTGCACAAAATCTGACTGATATTTTTGTGGCCATGCTTTGAATGCATTGATTCTGAACGGCTAACAGAAACAATTGATCTAGGAAACAGCCTCACTGGAAAAAAATACTTTCAATTCAAAGATTCAGATCAACTTTAGGAGCACGTGCTAATTGGATTTGTGTACTTACTATGACAATTTTCCTTTTTGATTTCGTGGTTTAGTTTCGAATTTTTTGTTGGGTAAGCCATAAACCATTGGTTACCGCCCAAAAAAAAAATCCCAACTAGAATAAAATGACCATCTCACATGAAGTTAACAAAAAAGGTGGTTAGTTGGAAAATTGTAGGTCGTACTACGGTTACAATTAACTGTCTTTTACGTGTTTGACGAAATGCTTCCCTCATCCTTTATGCACGAATTCATTTGGCAGGTTTCAGGTTTTGACAATTGAAAGTGTTAGAGTATTGTCAGGCTTATGTTAGTCCCACATTGGTTAATTATCTTATTGTAATGAGTTCTCATAATATAAATAAAGTCTATGTGTGTTAGGGTAAGTTAATAACCCTAAACACTTTTCTCCTTTCTCTCTCTCTCTAACAACATGGTATCAGAGCGGAACCCACCATAAATCTACCATACCCATCCTACGTCACCCACCACCAAAAAAAAAAAAAAAAAATTGTGAACAGTAATCTCGGCTGTGAACAGTGCGTTTTCTGAAGAACATCAGATCTACACCTGAGAACTCCAACCCAGGTGCCGGCGCCCCTTGCCGGCCGTCGCCCAGTCACCGGCGACCCTCGCCGGCCATCGCCTGACTCCGGCGACCCTCCGGCGACCCTCGCCTGACTCCGGCGAGTCTCTTCTGTACCAGATTTGCTTCTTTCTCTATCCGATCTGCTCCGTTCTCTGCCGCCATATCTCTGTATCAGCCTCAAACCCGTTGCCACCCACAGCCCAGCCACCGGCGACCCTCGCCGACAGTCACCCAGTCTCCGGCGACCCTCGCCTGACTCCGGCGAGTCTCCTCGTTACAGATTCATGTGATTTCAGCCTCCTGTGCTCTGTGTTGCTGGTATTTCAACAATTTTGTTCATCATTTCTCTATATTCTACTCAATATTGATGTAAGTCGGACCTTTTGGAGTTGTTTTATTCAGTTTATTTGGGTTGGACAGTGTTCGATTTATCTTGTTTAGTTATTAGTGGATCTTCGTCATCTATGGAGTTCGTATCCGTGACTGTTGACTGTTGTGTCCAACCCACATCCAATCTGTTGGGTATTTATGGCTGTGGTCAGTTATAGTTGTTCTTGCTTCTGTTGATGTTCACTTGTTGGTGGTTATTGCTCCTGTTAGTTGATCTTGTTGGTTCTTATTGATTGGTGCCTCTCCGTTGACCGGTAAAATGTCTGAGCCGAAGAAGGATTCTGATTCTGGTACTGTTTCTAGCACTGGTTCTGCTATTGTTGGTAGTTTATCTAGTAGTTCTTGGTCTCGCGACAGGCGCCCTATTACCTCCACCCTATTAAATGGGGGCAATTATGTTCTTTGGGCTAAAGCCGTTGAGGTGTATTATATGGGTCAATCTGAGGACTCCTATTTGATTGACGATGCTCCTGCTACTACTGATGGACCGACATATCGGGCATGGAAAGCTATTGATGCCCGTATTCGTTCTGAGTTATGGAATAGTATGATTGAACAAGTTGCTAGTACGCTGATGTTCTGTGATACGGCTAAAGAGTTGTGGACCCAGGCCAAAGAATTATATTCAGGTGTCGACAATCTCCGTCGCACATATGACCTTCATCAGTCTTTCTTTGCTATAACTCAGGGTGATGATTCTTTTGAAGATTATTATGCCAAGTTTCGGCGCATATGTAATGAATTGGATATTTGTGAGCCACTTTCTACTGATATTCAGGTTATGCGGCGCCAGCGTGACCGTATGAGGGTTATTCGATTCCTTTCTGGTGCCTCATCGAACTTTGGTCCTGTGGGTAATCAGATTTTGGGGACTCGTGACTTACCTCCTCTCAGTGAGGTTTTCAGTCGTCTCCGTCAGTCCTCATCTATTTCTGCACCGCCTCCTGACCGTTCTGCTTTAACTTCCGCTGTTTCTGATAGCTCTGTGTTCTCAGTCAGCCGTGGTCGTGGTCGCGGCAGTGATTCTAGGTTTAGAGGTCGTGGCCGCGATTTTGGGATGCATGGCCGTGGTTCTGGTGGCCGTCCAGATACTGTTATCTGTGGTCGAGGTGATCGTACATTTAGTCGAGGTGGCCGCACACCAGGGGGAGGCCGTGGTCGCGGCCGTGGTGCTCGGTTGTGTACTTACTGTGGGGGGACCAATCATTGGGTAGACACATGTTATGAATTGTATGGTTTTCCTCAGGCTCATCAGGCAACTGTCTCTGAGGATACTGGACAGTTTGCTCAATCTTCTGCCGATAGTTTGGTTATTTCAGCTGATGAGTACCAGCGCTTTTTGTCATTTCAGAATGCAACAGGACCTTCCACTGCTACGCTTGCTCAGACCGGTCCATCTATTGCTTGTGTTGCCTCCTCTTCTTCCTCTCCTTGGGTTATTGACTCGGGAGCTACAGATCATATGACTGGTACACCTGTTTTCCTTTGTGATCGACAGCCAGTTGGTAGATCATCTCATGTTACCTTAGCTGATGGATCTACCACTGCTGTTACTGGTTTGGGTTCAGTTCCTGTCTCTTCCTCTCTTACATTGACATCTGTATTACATGTTCCTCGTTTCCCGTTTAATCTTATGTCTGTAAGCCGTCTTACAAAATCTTTAAATTGTTCCGTTACATTTCTTCCTCATGGTTGTGTTTTTCAGGATCTCACGACGGGGAGGAAGATTGGTGGGGGTATTGAGCGAGGTGGCCTCTATTACTTAACAGTATCTCAACCTGTTGCCCTTCAGACATCAGAGTCTCCATATCAGCAGCACTGTCGTCTTGGTCATCCCTCTCTTCAGAGTTTGAAGCGACTTGTGCCCTCGTGTCGTTCCCTTAATAAGTTGGTTTGTGAGGTCTGTGAGTTTAGTAAACACCGTCGAGTCAGTTTTTATCCTAGGGTTGAGCGTCGTGCGTCGCGTCCTTTTCAGTTAGTTCATTCAGACATTTGGGGGCCTATTCATGTGCCTAGTATTTCTGGTTTTCAGTATTATGTTATCTTTGTGGATGATTTTTCTCGTATCACATATCTTTATCTAATGAAAGAGAGATTTGAATTGAAATCTGTTTTTAAATCCTTTTACATGCAGATTAAGAATCAGTTTGATACGTGCATTAAGACATTTCGTTCAGATAACGCCCGTGAATATTTTCATAGTACACTTTCTCAATTTTTTGATGATCATGGCATTATTCACCAATCGTCTTGCTCTCGGACTCCACAACAAAATGGAGTTGCTGAGCGCAAGATTCGACACTTGTCTGAGGTTATGCGTGCCTTATTATTTCAAATGCAGGTTCCTAAGTCATATTGGAGTGACGCTGTCCTCACTGCCTGTTACTTAGTCAATCGCATGCCCTCTACGGTACTAGGTGGTCAGGTTCCCCATACGGTCTTATTTCCTGATCGGACTCTCCATTCATTACCCCCTCGAGTTTTTGGGTGCACCTGTTACGTTCATGCTCTTGACCCTGATAGAAGTAAACTTGATCCTCGGTCTTTTCGGTGTATTTTTCTGGGATACTCACACACTCAAAAAGGGTATCGATGTTACTCTCCTACTTTACGTCGTCACTTTGTCTGTGCTGATGTCACGTTCAATGAGTCCTTACCGTATTACTCGGCTCCTATTACTACCAATGACCTCCTTACCCTAGAGTCTGTCTTACCTATGGCTATTCCAATTGGCCCTCTACCAAATCCTTTGCAGGTTTATGTTCGGCGTAACCCGGCACCAACACCACCCCAGCCTCCGGCACTAACCCAGCCTCCACATACAGACCACTCCTCGCCTGCCGAACCATCTTCGCCTGCACCTCCGTCTTCTCCCTTGTCGCCAGATCCGCCTGCTCCTCGCTATCCGACTCGTGAGAATCGCCACCCACCGGTAAAATATGGTTTTTCTAATTGTTCTCGCACTTCTCATCCTCTTTCTCAGGTTATCTCCTATGATCATCTCTCTCCATCTCTTCGTGCTTTCACTACTACTGTCTCCTCTGTTTTTGTTCCTAACACTGTTCAGGAGGCCTTATCACGGTTTGAGTGGCGGAAAGCTATGGAAGATGAAATGTCTGCTCTTCATAATAATGGCACGTGGGAGTTGGTTACTCTTCCTGCTGGTCAAACTCCTGTCGGCTGTCGTTGGGTCTATACTGTCAAATACCTTCCTGATGGCACTGTTGAGCGCCACAAAGCACGTTTGGTTGCCAAAGGGTACACCCAAACTTATGGTGTTGATTATTCAGAAACGTTCTCTCCTATTGCCAAGCTTGGTTCTGTGCGCATTCTTATCTCTCTTGCTGCTAATCTTGGTTGGCCGTTGTTCCAGCTCGACGTCAAAAATGCCTTTCTCCATGGCGATCTCCAGGAGGAAGTCTACATGGAGCAACCACCTGGGTTTGTTGCTCAGGGGGAGTATCATAAGGTATGTCGTCTTCGTAAAGCACTCTATGGACTTAAGCAATCTCCTAGAGCGTGGTTCAGCAAGTTTAGTGATGCAGTTATGAAATTTGGCATGTGTCGAAGTCAGTCAGACCACTCTGTATTCTCCCTTATGTCGGCTCGAGGGAAAGTATTGCTCATTGTCTATGTAGATGACATTATTATTACTGGAGATGATCAAAAAGGGATTGATGAGCTGAAACAGTTCTTACATAGTCAGTTCCACACTAAAGACTTGGGTAAGCTGCGATATTTCTTAGGCATTGAGGTAGCAAGGTCCAAGGATGGGATCAGCCTATCCCAGAGGAAATATGTGTTGGATATTCTAGAGGAGACAGGTTTATTGGGAGCTAGACCTGTGGAGACTCCAATGGATCCTAATGTGAAACTCTGCATTGATCAGGGGGAGGTATTTCCTCGTCCAGACCAGTATCGTCGATTGGTTGGTAAGTTGAATTATCTTACCAATACACGTCCTGATATCTCATTTGCTGTTAGTACCGTGAGTCAGTTTATGTCTGCTCCTCGTCTTCCACATTGGGAAGCTTGTATTCGCATTGTTAAGTACCTTAAGGCTCATCCTGGACGCGGTTTGTTTTACCGTTCTAATGGTCATTTTCGTGTTGAGGCATTTACGGATGCAGATTGGGCAGGGTCACCTTCTTACAGACGTTCAACAACTGGTTATTGTACTTTTGTTGGTGGCAACCTAGTTACTTGGAAGAGTAAGAAGCAAACTGTTGTTGCAAGGTCTAGTGCAGAGGCTGAGTATCGTGCTATGGCTCACACCACATGTGAGATTGTTTGGCTGAGATCCTTTCTTGAGGAGCTAGGATTTCAAATGCAATTACCCATTCCGTTGTATTGTGATAATCAGGCAGCAATTCACATTGCATCCAATCCAGTATTTCATGAGAGGACTAAGCATATTGAAATTGATTGTCATCTGGTGCGTGAGAAGTTAGTTGGTGGTGTGATAGCTACTCCCTTTGTGTCTACAGGTGCTCAGTTAGCTGACACGTTTACTAAGTCATTGTTTAAGCCCCGATTAGAGTTGTTATGTAACAAGCTGGGACTTTGTGATATTTACTCTCCAGCTTGAGGGGGAGTGTTAGAGTATTGTCAGGCTTATGTTAGTCCCACATTGGTTAATTATCTTATTGTAATGAGTTTGTAGACACCCCAATCTGGGCTTCCAAATTAGTTTACTTACGGTTTTTGATTCCCCGATGATGAAATGGATCAAGAACACCCCGGGAATGATAGCGTGTTTGAGCTTTGAGTGTTTGCAAAACCCTTGAACCTAACCTAGCCTAAGCCACTTCAAAAACCAAAAACCTTGCTGACCCGCGCCAGGGCGCATCCGTCCCGCGCCCGGGCGCACCATCGCGCGACAGAGTCACTCCATCGCGCGACAGTGCGCCAGGGCGCACCATCGCGCGATAGTCTCACTCCGTCGCGCGAGGGTCCAACCTACCACCGACCTTTCCTGAGATGGACAGTTGGCCACCAATGCAACCTCAGCCAGGCCTCGTGGACTGCCTGAACTCCTCTGTTTCTAACCAGATTCACCCCCTCTCCCTATAAGTATTCCCATTTGTTTCTCTTTCAAGGGGTGAACACAATTCAAAGGTTATAAACCCTAATCTCAAGAGCATAGCTTGCTCTTTCTCCTCCATTATCAAACATCCAACCACTCAATCAAGCCTTCAAATCTCAAAGTTCAAACACCGTTCAAACTCAAAAGCCGAAGGTATAGCTTACCTTTGCTCTGCTCTTTGTTCTGATCCCTGAGGGGGGCTGGCAGGGCCAAGGCTGGTAATCAATACCAGTTCTGGTCCTAAAGCTGGCAAGGTTTCAAAAACCGTCATGGCAAGAACCAGCGCGCGATGGAGCCACTCTCTCGCGCGACGATTTCGATCATCGCGCGACGGTTCTCGTGGGGATTGGTGTCTTGCTGTTTTGTGCTTTATTTACGTATAGATCACTGCAAGCATGTTAAGAACCAGTTTACTGCTTTCCTTCGTTAGAAATTGCTAGTTGTAATTCAATTTGCATGTTTTCTGTTTTGGAATACCCCTGGGATAATTCTGGACCTGTCCCAAAACCCAGAAAATGTGAACCAAGCACTGGTCTGTCCGCGCCAGGGCGCAACCATCCTGCGCCAGGGCGCACCATCGCGCGACAGACTCAGTCCATCGCGCGACAGTGCGCCAGGGCGCACCATCGCGCGCCAGGGCGCATCCTCGCGCGACAGAGTGATTCCATCGCGCGACAGTTTGCCTCCGACCAGTGGCTGGCCTTGCACGGGTAGCTTAGTTTTAGGCCTTTATTTTGTCCCCACACTGTTTATGGGGTGTTTTATTAATTTGTAGGGCTTTTCAGCCTTTAAACTGTATATTATGCTGCTATATGAACTGCGTGGTTTGTCCTGGGTGTGCACTGGTCCTTCCAGAGCCCAGAAGGTTTGAGAATAAGAGTTGTGGGTTTGAGCTCACCGGCGCGCGTGTGTCTTGGAGTTGTGCGCGCAAGAGTAAACAACATGTAGTGACTTGTTCAGTGCATGTTGGTTTCTTCCTGCGCACGTCACTCCAAAACAGGGGCTCCCCAGTTTGTTTAAACTTCCACAACAGTCTGTTCTCATCCTATACTAACTGTTCATCCATGCTATCTATCACATCCTGCAAACATGTTACAGCTTTAATCCCCATTAAACTGTTCCCCGTCGTAAATGGCTAAAAATTAATTAATCAAACAGAATCGCAAACAAACATCTTTCGCAAATGCCTAAGTAGAGACCGATCTCCGGATTGGGCGAGAGGGGTGCCATAAAACCCTTCCCCTCTCGTAACCTGGCTCCCGAACCCAGATATGGTTATGACGGACTGGTTCCTTAACTTTTTCAAATCAAAACAGCGCGGCAAGTGCTTCGAAATACGGTTCCTTGGGTGTCGGACCTTCAAACCCAAGTGGCGACTCTGTATTTTCGCGAGCGCTTGTCGTCCAGCTAAAAGCGCTCCCGCGAACCGGCAGCATCTTTCCTTTCTCAAAAGGGTGGGGAACGGAATCCCTTTCCCGGAGGAAAGAAAGATCGGGCAAATCGCATTGCCCACAGTGGCGACTCTGCTGGGGATCGAACCGATATTGGTTTATACTTTGAATTTAGTACGCTTGAGAACGATCCCACAAAAGCCTGTCAAAACGGTGAGCTTCGCGCTGCCGAAGAAAGGATTGGTGATTTAACAGGACCTCGTGTCCGGCCATCCAATCTGGGGCTTTTTCGATTGTTCTCTCGTGTAGTTTCTTCTAAGTATTGATCAATAAAGAGAGCCAAATTTGAAAAGGCATTTGCGAATTTGCGATTCTGTTCCATTAATCAACTTTTAGCATTCTCATTTGCATCGATGTGGGATAAGCCTCGTTGGATCGTTTTGGCAATCCGGCACGGTTTACCGGAGCCCGGGGACCCCGAATGACTAACAACCTTCGACGATGATGAGTCATTCTACCGTTTGACTGTTGCTCTGCGGTTACGCGGGCAGCGGGAGGTATATCTTGGCTCTAGTCCGAGGAACCTGTTACAAGCCAAAACCAGCCTTTGCATATAGAAAGCACTAGCACTCTTCAAACTAGGACAGGTACCTACAGGGTAAGATTACTTGCATCTAACCCCCATATACTGTCTACGTGTTGCTGCTTTCCCTATCGCATGCACTGTACATACATTATTTTGCATAGGAGCATGCTTAGAGTGGTCCTTTCTCTTGAGTTTGTCTTGCGCAATCTAAGACGTTGTTGGACCCGATGAGGAGTCGTTCATTCTGTCGAATGTTCGTTATCAATCGCAAAGTCCTTAGTTCATTGAGACTTTGAGAAATCAAAATTTACTACATCCTTGGCTCATCCCCGGTTAAGAATTCAACCGAAAATATGGAACAACAAAAGTAGTGATGCCGTGTCACTGGCGCCACCTAGGTTGAAGTGCGAAGTCACTATACACCGCCGTGTTCAAGGTTAAGGTGCCATGTCATCACCACCGAGTTGTTCCAAATTCAAAGTTGAACCTTCAAATGGGACTAGTCGAAGATTTAGTCTATTTTGACATCTTTTAGGATCTGACGATCTACTCAAGGACACATGGCCGAAAAGAATTCTGAGGATTCTGGCAACGTCTGAAATTCGTGAGGCAAACTCGTCTCTGTTTTTGTACATACATACCGTTTTGCGTAGGAGCATGTTTAGGGCGGCTTCTAGGTTGTCTCTCTTTCGAGTCTGTCTTATGCCTATTAGGACGCTGCTAGGCCCGATGAAGAGTCGTGCATCTCGATGGTGTACGTTATCAATTTTCAAAGTCCTTAGATCAGCGAGACTTTGGGAAATCAAACCTTTTTAAGTCCTTGGCTCATGCCCGATTGAAGTTTCAACCGAAAATAAGGAACCACAAAGTATGGATGCCATGACACTGGCACTACCCAGGTTGAAGTGCGAAGTCACTATACACCACCGTGTTCAAGGTTAAGGTGCCATGTCATCTATACCAAGTTGTTCCAAGTTCAAAGTTGAAACTTCGAGAACGGAATAGTCAAAGGCTTAGACTGTTTTGACATCTCTTAGTGTTAGTCGATCTATTCAAAGGATACACCCTCGAAAAGATTTCCGAGGATTTTGGCAGCGTCCAAACATCATGAGACAGATTTGTCTGTAGTTGTAGAGTCTAGAAGGACACTGACGATGTCGTGTACATTGCATTCTAATTACTGCAGGAACTTCACTGAGCTTTCAATTACTTTACTGTCTAGTTTGGAACCATTGCACCGAACAAGAGAGTACCGAAAGGAAGAGCCAAACCTACTTGGGAACGTCTGCATCGGAATCCGATTCAAAAGCTTGTCAGGCTAGATTCCCTGTCAGTTACACCGGAGGTTTCTCCAGGTTCATTGTTGGCCACCCTGCAGTCGGGTTCGCCATCGATATTGCAAAAAGTCACACCGCCGGCTTCCCCATCTTCAGCTTCTTCATCAAGCTCCATTGAAAAACCTGCAATGGCAGATCAGCCGCAACCGCTCACTCTGGAAACCATGCTCATGAACCTCCAGAACAGTATCACTGTTATGCAACAGAGAGCCACTCAGACTGATGCCTCCATCTCCCGTTTGAATGACCTTATCAACACTCGTCTTCCATCAGCAGCCGAAGAGGAAGGCGAGGACGATGAGGATGTTCATGCAGAACCCGTCTTTGTTGAGGATCCAAACCATGCAGGGCGTCTCATTGTTCAGCCTATTCCTAGAGAGGCTCGTGTGCCTGCTCCAAATCCAAACCCCGCCGTTGTTAGGCCTGTTCAAAACCCTAACATAGCTGCACTTATGGCCAAGATGGCTAAGCTGGAAGAAGCTGTTTCAAAATCCGAGAAGATCAGCGCAGGAGGAATTGATCTGGATCGTCTCTGTTTGTACCCTAATGCTAGGCTTCCTGACAAATTCAAGATGCCTAACTTGGTTAAGTTCGACGGGAGCAGTGATCCCAAGACTCATCTCTTTGGCTACCATGCTGCAATGAAGTTGTTGGGTGTAGAAAGTGAGGCCATGTCTCAGCTTTTTCCTCAGACTCTCTCTGGGCCTGCCTTCCATTGGTTCATGTCGCTCGACATCTCCAAAAGAAGAACTTGGGAGGATATTGGGGCTGCCTTTGTTGCACAATACAACTACAACTCTCAGCTCAAGATGACTACTCGTGAATTAGAATCCACCAAAATGGAAGCAAAGGAGTCCTTTGCGGATTTTGTTAAGAGGTGGAGAGCCAAAGCCGCATTGATGACTGATCGCCTGAGCGAGAGGGATCAACTTCGCATCATCTCCCGCAATCTCCAGCCAGATTATGCCAGGCACCTGGTTCTTGTTCAAGCGTCTGCTAACTTTGAAACCTTCTTCGACTCTGGCCTGGCCATTGAAGATGCACTGCAGAGTGGAATTCTGCCTAGGGGAGAGTCTTCCTCACAGAAAGCGAAGCCACGGCCCTACTCTGGAAATAGTAGCGCATTGTTCGGTAACAGCAACTACTCCAATACAGCTACAAGTGGGAGCGATGCTCCAGCTTTCGACTCTAATCGCACTGCCGATATCAATCAGGTTCAAAACGCCCAAAGCTACCGGGCTCGAACCCAACCTCGAAGTTTCTCTGTCTTTGAGGCACCTCTATCCGTAGTGATGGAAAAACTCGTCAAGTCTGGGCATCTCAAACCCTTGACCCCAACTTCTCCGCCAAAAGTCCTACCCTCCGGTTACAAGCCTCACCTCTTCTGTGCCTTCCACCAAATGCCTGGCCATCCCACTGACGCATGCTATCGTCTTCGGCATGAGATTCAAGATCTCATTGACAATGGCACGGTTCATGTTCCACCAAAGCCTAACGTCATTTCCAACTCCTTGCCTCAACACAACTCTGACCCTCTGGTAGGTCAGATATCTATCATCTCCACTCAAATCAACCCGAGCTCCACCATATTCAACCCTAGCCACTACATCGTCCCAGCAAATAAACCCAAACCCATCGTATCCATCCCGTCTGAACCGGAGGTTAACATGACGGCTGTAGGTTGGGCAATTGAGGTCTTCACTGCCGACACCTGGATTGACAGTGATGAGGAGCTTACAAAGGAAAAGACTGACCGGCTGAGGTCCATTGATCAAAGGAGCACTGAGTAGGTTTGGTCGAAGAAGCCGAGGAAGCCGAAGTGCTGTTGCTTGGGCCTGACACCCGCTGGATCCTACTTCTTTTTGTGGAAGCTATGGGTAGCTTATTCAAAAAAAAAATTGCATTTTCAAACCGCGTCTAGTTTGCATTGGCGTTTTGTCTGAGTCTGACACAGAGTCGTTTGCATTTGTCTAAGTCTAGCTCTGAGTCGGAGGTTGTGCCTCTTGGCCCTCCACGTCGTAGCTTTTGTTTTAAAGTTTGAGTCTGCTATACTTGGCAACCCCGAGGGGCTTTCTTTATGCATTATCTTGCTTCTAAGTACTTTGCTGACTTTTGAATAAACTGTGTCGACCCTGACGACGAAGGGATAGATTTCGATGGGATCATCCCCAAGGAAATGTGTTCCCTCGCCGAAAGGGAAGACAAAAGGCATGCTCAGCCTATTAATTGAAATAGTAGTTTTCAAATAAACTTGAAAGACAAGGACAACCTCCCAATGGTTCAAATTTGGTTCAAAGCTGTTCCCAAAGGAGCATTGTGCCCGGTCAGGTAGGCTCGAAAAGTTCATCGACATCTTGGCATGGTCTCTCAATAGACACGCCTGGTATTGACCCCGAGATAAAGGAATATCAAATCCCCCTGCTACCAGGCGCCAAACCATACAAAGCAAATCTCAGAAGGTCCACTGCCTCATACCATGTTCAAATTTGTAGGAACAGCGTTCCGCCAAGCACAAGTTAGAAAGTTCAAAATTGGCTTGGGGCGAGGCATGTCAACCGAAGCACTTTGGACCCTGTGCTATCAAAGCCATTTTATCTGGGGGTGCGGCCATTTCATTGACCTCGACGGCAATAAATTCAAATACCTTGGTCAACATGGATCAATTCAAAAGCCTTTTCCCTGAGAGAAGCTCGTTGGGCTGAAAACCCCAAGGGTGGGCAGTTCCAAGCAAAAGTTAGAGCAGCCTGCTAGACCAAGAACCTATGAAGGAGGTCTAGGCAAAAGTAAAGGCAACATTTGAAAGCTCGCTAGACCGAAAACCTGAATGGGCGGTTCTAGGCAAAAGTTAGAGCGTAAAAGGTGAGGTAAATACTCGAGTGAACCTTAGCCTGAACTACGTTTTGACCTGATTCCCTAGCTTGGGATACGTAGGCAGTCTCTCTTTGAGACTCGGTCACAATCTATCAATTGGATCCATGGTTGACGTTTGGTACACATCAAAGGTCGAAGAGGATCGAAGATCAAGCCGCATGGGAGGCGTCTGAAAGGGGGAAAACCTTTTGTCTTTCAGTTTTATTGCAAACTACTAATTCAATTTCAAAGCTGAGCATAAAGCCTTAAAAGATTTTAAGCATCAAAAACAGAACGAAATGCTGGCGAGGCCTAACGGCTCACAGTTTATTCTAAATTCAGCGAAGTCTGGTGTGAGCAGTTGCAGTAGCTTTGCAGTCATGTGCGCTAGTTTGAGGTTCAAGCGCACTTGATTCGTAGTTATGTGTGTTGGTCTCAACCCTGCGCGCACTTTTTCAATTCGTACAGAAATCGATAGCAGTCAGCTACTGCCTTCGAGTCCTGTTCAAGGGGCTTTTTGCCAAGTTTGGTCATGCTGTGTAGACTTAATGTGACTGCACGGGGGTATCGGTTTCAGTCCGGGCCTATATATGTCTTCATTTGTGTCTTATGTCTGTCTTTGTGGCATTTTTCTAGATTTCAATCCTTTGTCATGTCGAGATGCTATTCTCGGTTCAATTTGTTCGTGCAGGTCATTGTACAGCTATTTTGACCTCGCAAGTGTCAGTTTCGCCTGTCTAAAAGGGATATTGTGAGTTTTGGCACGTTAATGCCCAAAATTTCATTGTATTCCATGTGTCTAAGGGTTCGCATTGTTCCCTGGGGCTCTTTCCCCCTTTTCGTTCGAGCTAGGCACGTCTGTACATATGTCTGTGTCAACTCAATTCACCTGTCAATGCAAATTAGATATTAGCGGTCAGTTTTTGTCCATAAACTGCGGAAAATGCAAATTTTACATTGCTACCCTAGCTTTTGTAATCCACAAGCTGTGGACTCTCTTGAGACGGCAAAGGGCACGTCAGCCCAAGGCCAAGCAAAGTATATCTCTGGGGCTCATCCGCCCAAGCATCGAAGAAAGGGCATGCAGGCCCAATGCCACACCGCTACATGTCAACTGGGCACGCTAGCCCACTCAATGTCTATCTGGATGCCCATCTCAGAAGCAAAAGACAGTAAAGTACTGGGGCTCAGTGGTAGTCCTTAGGCATCATTGTCCTCTTAGGAGCCGCCCTTAGTTTGCATCTGCACTTTCAATTTGTGCATTTTGTTAGTATACATCTTTGCATATTGTATATGTCAAATGTTGAAAACAGGAAGTTGGCCAGAATGGTTACCATCAAGTCTTGGTTGGCCAAAGGATGCGATGCTATCTCCTGCGGTGTTGTTCTGTTTGTTAGCGGAGGTGATGGAAATCTCCCTAACTCTCGATTTGTTGGCCGAAGGATGCGATGCAATCTCCTACGGTTTTGTTCTGTTTGGTTACTAGAGGCAATGGAAATCTCCATAACTCTTGATTTGCTTGCCGAAGGATGCGATGCAATCTTCTACGGTATTGTTATCGTTGGTCAACGGATGCGAAGAAATCTCCCTGAGTCCACGATTTGTCTGCCAACGGATGCGATCGAAAATCTCTTGCGGCATTGTTCACATGGCAGGATGCGATAAAATCTTCTGCGGAACAAATCAACGACAGCCAGTCCTGTCCATTTCTCAACGGCTCGATCATTCTGCACATTGATCTGCCCATCTCAAATCAACGACAGCCGGTCCTGTCCAAAACTCAACGGCTCGATCATTCTGCACACTGATCTGCCCGTCTCCAATCAACGACAGCCGGTCCTGTCCAATCTCAACGGCTCGATCATTTATACTGATGATTGTCCCATCCTGTCTTCAACGGTTCGGTCATTTATACTGATGATCCTCCCATCCAGACTTCAACGGCTCGATCATTTATACTGATGATTGTCCCATCCTGTCTGCAACGGCTTGGTCATTTATACTGATGATCTTCCCCTCCAGACTTCAACGGCTCGATCATTTATACTGATGATTGTCCCATCCTGTTTGCAACGGCTTGGTCATTTATATTGATGATCCTCCCATCCAGACTTCAACGACTCGATCATTTATACTGATGATCCTCCCATCCTGTCAAATTCCTCAGTGGTTTGATCACTCAGCTCATTGATCTCTCCGTCCGCACCCACGACAGCCGGTCCTGTCAAATCCATCAACGGTATCTAGCCATATCATCCATACAGTCCACAACGACGATCAGATTATCGTCCGATGCTTTGTTCAATGGTCCACTATCTGCAACTAGTTGTTCCCCAGGAGAGTCCGCCTCGGCCTACCCCAAATGACTACCTCTACGTCAGTCTAGCTTCATGCGCATCTTCCAGCAGCCTTATTGCTCTGTCTCGGATGGTCTTTGATAAGGAGATTGGCTCTGATTCCCAACAGATGGAATTCAACCTACCTGACACGACCTTCCCGTGTTTGTTGGAATACTTTGTGCCGAGGATAGCTTGATCCCCAGCGACGACGGCCTGTCCCGTCCAAAATCTGCAACGACAGCCTGTCCTGTCCAACTTCGATCAACAAGCGGCGATTCGCTCGTCCACTTCTACTTCCATCCCCGGCAATGGACCTGCCTGTCCATTCCACCAATCAGGTTCCTTAAGTTTACTTGTCTACTTTGCTAGTATGCTTTGCTCTGGATTGCCTTGAGGGGTGTCTAGAATTCTTTAACGTTACTTGTACCAAGTCGATGGTGCTTCAAGTGCCGTCAAAGAGGGGCTACTGTAGACACCCCAATCTGGGCTTCCAGATTAGTTTACTTACGGTTTTTGATTCCCCGATGATGAAATGGATCAAGAACACCCCGGGAATGATAGCGTGTTTGAGCTTTGAGTGTTTGCAAAACCATTGAACCTAACCTAGCCTAAGCCACTTCAAAAACCAAAAACCCTACTGACCCGCGCCAGGGCGCATCCATCCCGCGCCCGGGCGCACCATCGCGCGACAGTGTCACTCCATCGCGCGACAGTGCGCCAGGGCGCACCATCGCGCGACAGACTGACTCCGTCGCACGACGGTCCAACCTACAACCGACCTTTCCTGAGGAGGACAGTTGGCCACCAATGCAACCTCAGCCAGGCCTCGTGGACTGCCTGAAGGCCTCTGTTTCCAACCAGATTCACCCCCTTTCCCTATTTATACCCCCCATTTGTTCTCTTTCAAAGGGTGAACAAAATTCAAAGGTTTTAAAAGGGTTCCATTGTTTTTGAAAGGTTACAAAGTCCCTACTAAGAACACAGCTTGTTCTTCCCACTTTCTCACACTCAACAATCCTCAAACACCTCAAATCCTATTTTCAACATCAAAGCTCAAACACCATTCAAACTCAAAAGCCGAAGGTATAGCTTACCTTTGCTCCGCTCTTTGTTCTGATCCCTGAGGGGGGCTGGCAGGGCCAAGGCTGGTAATCAATACCAGTCCTGGTCCTAAAGCTGGCGAGGTTTCAAAAACCGTCATGGTAGGAACCAGCGCGCGATGGTCCCACTCTCTCGCGCGACACTCCGGTGCTGCGTGAGATGGACCGCGTGGGGATTGGTGTCCTACTGTTTTGCATTTATGTGTATATAGATCACTCTGCAAGCATGATAATAATCAGTTTACTGCTTTCCTTTGTATAAACTGCTAGTCTTAGTTCAATATGAGTTTCTGCTGTTTTGGAGTCCCCCTGGGAACATTCTGGATCTGTCCCAGTAACCCAGAAATGTGTAAACCAAGCACTGGTCTGGTCCGCGCCAGGGCGCAACCATCCCGCGCCAGGGCGCACCATCGCGCGACGGACTCACTCCATCGCGCGACAGTGCGCCAGGGCGCACCATCGCGCGCCAGACTCACTCCATCGCGCGACAGTTTGCCTCTGACCAGTGAGTGGCCTTGCACGGGTGTAGACACCCCATTCTGGACTGTCCAGATTAGTAGTCCTTTTACTTTCTTTATTGACCCAATGATGATAAAACGGTCGAGAACAGTTCAGAGTTGATGGATGGATTTGAGCTTTGGGGGTTTGGACCCTCCTCTTTCAAGCCATTTCAAACCCACCTTTCAAAGCCCACTTCAAACCCTTCAAATCTCGAGCCCAATGGGCCTCAGCAAAGCCAGACCTTGCTTACGCCACCTTCCCATTGGCGTGCGCCAGGTACTTGACACGTGTCGATCATCGGCCGTTGACTGAGTTTGACCTGGCGCACGGTAGGTAATAGGTGGCGTACGGAGGGTATTGACCGGTCAAATCACCGCTTTTACAGCACGCGACCGAAGCTTTTACGGCTCCAGAGTACAGGGAACAGTGCTCCCAATGATTATCTGCTGCTGGGCCGTCCCTCACCCTCTCCTACACCTAGTCCCATGCATTAAATGCATGGGAGGCTACTCACTCAACCCAACCAAGCCTTAACCAGCCCTCAACCCAGCTGATTGCCCCTGGTCTCAGCCCCTCTCTCCTCTATAAATGCAACCCCTTGCATTCATTTGCAAGGGTTAAGCACATTAAAGAAGCCAACTCTTTTCCTCTCTTATCTCTCTTGTTCTTCCTTTCTCCATTGAAAGAGCAAGAGATAGAGAATCATCCCATCCTCCATCACTGATCAGTCACCAACCAACCTCCATCTTCAACCTTCAAAGCTCAAAACTCCTTCCATCCCTTGCACCAAAGGTATACCACCTTTGTGCTGTGTTCTGTTTTCAACCCCTGAGGGGAACCAGAAGGGTTCTGGCTAGTAACTGATACTAGTCCAGGCCCCTTTCTGGTAAAATAAATCAGTCGTGAGAATCAATACATGGCGCACGCCAGCTATTATTAGCCGTACGCCACCTTTGGCTGTACGTGCACAGGTGGCGTGGGGATCATGTAGGGCTCATTTATTGTTCATTTCTTTTATGTCATCACCTTATAGCATGCTAAAAACCAGTCTACTGCTTTCTGTATTTTAGAACTGTTCAAATGTAGCTTTCAATACTTGTACTTTCTTTGTTCTCAAGGCCTCTGGGGTATGTCTGGTCATGTTCCAGAACCCAGATGATGTAAAGCCAAACACTGGTTCACATACAAAGCTGGCGTACGGCTCCACAAGGTGGCGTACGGCTTGTTGTGTGAGGACCAGTGCCTGGCCCTTACATCCTAGTCTCAATCCTGGCCTCTTGTTTCTCCCCACTCTGTTTATGGGGTCTGTCTTGCTATTTCTGGCTACTGGCCATTCCTTATGTCTGTACATGTGAATAATCCATATCATAGACTGCGTGGTTTGCCCTGGGTGTGCACTGGTCCTTCCAGAGCCCAGAGGATTGAGAGTAGGAGCTGTAGGAACCTGATGTGTTAGTGTACGCCAGCCTGAAGGTGGCGTGCGCGCATGTGCTGGCGTGTCGTGGTTGGCCATGGCGTGCCAGCATGTCGCCTGCTCACGCACCCGACGGGCAGCGTACATCATCCCGTTGAGTTTCTGGCAGCGCTTGTTCCCAATCTATGTTCTTACATTTAATTCAATTCAAGCAAGCAAATCATCATCCATAAACATTTGTCATATAAATTGCAACGTGTTACAGCTTTAATCCCCATTAACTGTTCCCCCGCCCTAATTGGCTAAAATTGGTTGAATGAGAGAAAAATGCAAATGTTTTGATAAAATGCCTGAGTAGAGACCGATCTCCGGATTGGGCGAGAGGGGTGCCATAAAACCCTTCCCCTCTCGTAACCTGGCTCCCGAACCTCAGATATCAAAGGTGACGACGGACCAGTCTACGCCTTTTCAAATCAAATCAAACACTTTTTCAAAATCAAAGCAAAATGTAGCAAACGTTCTCGAGTTCGGTTCCTTGGGTATTCTTCCGCTAAAACCCGAGTGGCGACTCTGAATCGAAGCGTTTCGCCGCGCTATTTTCCAAATGGGCCGCCCCCCGAACAATATCTATTCCAAAACCAAAATCGGGCGATTTTCGGGGCGTGTGTCCACAGTGGCGACTCTGCTGGGGATCATTGCATTGATTAATATCTAGGCATTAATACATAAATGAACAAACTTCAAAAGCCTGGCAAAACAGTACGCTCCGCGCTGCTGAAGAACGGAATGGTAACGTAACAGGATCTCAGCATCCGACCAATCTGAACTTGGGCTTTGTTATTGTTCACTTGTGTAGTTTTGTCTAAATATTGATCAATAAAAGTGAGCCAAGCTTCAAAAGGCATTTTCAAAATTTCGCATTTCTCTCTCATTTAGTCGAACTTTGGCGTTCTTCATTTGCATCGATGTTGGATAAGCCCCGTTGAGGTATTTTGGGTAACCGGCACAGTTTACTGGAGCCCGGGGTCCTCGAATGCCCAACAACCTTGGACGATGATGAGTCGTAATACCGTTTGACCATTGCTTTGCTGCACGCATTGCAGTGGGAGGTATACCGCGGCTCTAGTCAGAGGAACCCCTTTCAGCCAAAACCCAGCCTCGTCATGCGTACAAAGCAGTAGAACCTTTCAACCTAAGACAGGAACCTACAGGGTAGGATTACTTGCATCTAACCCCCATAAACTGTCTATGTGTTACTGCTTTCCTTATCGCATGCCTGTACATACATACATCCCGTTCTGCGTAGGAGCATGCTAGGGCGGCTTTTAGGTCTGTCTCGAGTTCATCTCGTGATTGTTAGGACCCTGCCATGGACCGATGAAGAGTCGCGCATCTCGATGTTGCGCGTTATCAATTTCCAAAATCCTTGAGTCAAGCGAGACTTTGGGAAATCAGGACTGTTTAAGTCTATTGTCTAAACCTAGTCGAAGTTTCAAACAGAAAACCAGGAACAACGGAAAGCATATCGTGATACCCACACCATCCAGGTTAAAAGTGCTAATCACTTACACCATCAAGGCTCCGGCACAGTGCTGCTTACGCCACTTCGGTTATGGTATCACGCCATCTGCACCAAGTTGTTCCGACCTCCAAAGTTGAAACTTCGATAAAGGAGCGGTCAAAAGGCTTAGGTTGTCTTGACATCCTTTAGTATCCATCGACTCAAACAAGGATACACCGTCGAAAAAGAAATCCGAGGATTCTATGGCAGCGTCCTAACAGCATGAGTTGGACTCCCTCTAGTGTTAGAGTCTAGGAGGACACCGACGACGTTGGCATGTTCACATTTTCTTTCAATTCCTTTCAAAATAAACTGTTGCAGGCTGTCATTGAGCCCATTTATTTTGCTGTTTAGCTGAGCCATGGGGAGCATCGAAATCAAGAGCCAAACCTGCTTGGGAACGTCCGTCGGGTCTGTTTGAGGGTCTGTTTGGGGAGGTGTTTTTCTGCTCGTCACAACGGAAGCTCAGCTCTGCGTTCTGTCCAAGGAGGATTCGCCGCCAACCACTCCGCACGAATCTCCTCCGTCCTCTCCATCTCCACCCGTATCTCCGAAACCGATCAAGACAGAAACCCTAGACATGGCAGATATTCCTCCACCGAATCTCGCAACCCTCTTAGCCGATCTTCAGCACAACCTCGCCATCATGCAACAAAGAGCTGACCAGGCCGATACCGCCATGGCTAACCTGCAGGCTCTTATCAATGAAAGAGTCCCAGTCGCAAGGATAGAAGGCGACCGGGAAGGGCGCGAAAACCCAGCTGGGGATGACATCCCGGCCGAACAACCCGCTGCGAATCCCGAGATGGCTGCCCTGATCGCCAAAATGGCTAAGCTGGAAGAATCAGTTGCCAAGTCCGAAAGAATCAGCGCCGGAGGGTTGGATATGGACCGTCTCTGCCCCTTTCCGAATGCACGGCTCCCGGAAAGGTTCAAAATGCCCGACTTTACAAAGTTCGACGGGACGGGCGATCCGAAGACACACCTGCTGGCTTATCACGGTGCAATGAAACTGCATGGGGTCGAAGAGGAGGCAATGGCCCAATTGTTCCCTCAAACTCTGGCCGGCCCAGCTTTCCAATGGTTCTTGTCTCTCGACGTTTCCAAGCGCAAAACATGGGAAGATATTGGTGCGGCCTTCTTCGCCCAGTACAGCTACAACTCCCAACTCAAAATGACCACCCGAGAGTTGGAATCCACCAAGATGAATCCGAAAGAGTCCTTTGCGGATTTTATCAAGCGTTGGAGGACCAAGGCTGCAGTTATGACCGATCGGCCGAGTGAGAAGGACCAGATCCGTATTATCTCCCGTAATCTACTGCCCGACTTTGCTAAAAATCTGGTGCTTGTCCAAGGGGCCGATTGGGATACTTTCTTTGAATCCGGCCTTGCCATCGAAGAAGCTCTCCAAACTGGGGTTCTGCCGCGCAGCGACCCTCCTTCCTCCTCCTCGGGATCCAAAGCCAAAACTCGCGCTTACTCAGGGAGCAGCGCTGCTCTGTTCGGCAATAACAGTTATGCCAATGCCACGACTGCCGGAAACAGTAATACTCAAGACTCCAACCACATTGCCGATGTCAACCAGGTCCAAGCCCCTCCAAAACACCGGAACCGTAATCAGCCCCGGAACTTCACCAAATTTGAAGCTCCGCTCTCTCAAGTGCTAGAAAGGTTGGCCAAGTCTGGTCACCTCAAACCAATGGATCCAACTCCACTGCCCCAAAATCTATCCCCCAGCCACAATCCGAATGTTTTCTGCGCCTATCACCAAATGCCCGGCCATCACACCGATTCCTGCTACCGCCTCCGCCATGCAATCCAAGATTTGGTGGACAACGGCACTCTCCCGACCCCTCCTAAACCTAACATCATCACCAACTCCATGCCGCAGCACAACGGCCACCCTCAAATCAACCAGATCAGCCTTACCTCCACTATAATCCAACCTAGCTCCACTATATTCAACCCCACTGACCATATAGCCCCAGAACATCACCCGAAACCTATTGTGACCATCCCGGCAGAAGTCAGTATCAACATGTTGGCAGTTGGCTGGGATATGGAAGACAAAGCAAGGGAATGGGCAGAACTTGCTAACGACTGGAACGAGCAGTACTCCTTGGGATTCCCTCAAGCGCCGGTTGTCGATCAAGCCCAGTTAGACCAATGGGAGGAAGATTGGAACGCGGCAAGAACGGATCCGCTCGATGGCCTGTCACTATTCATGCTCTTCTACCAGCCTGAACCTGCTGCAGCCGAAACTGAGGAGGAATACGTGTGGGACCCGGAGCCCGTTGCTGCTCAATTGGCCTGGAATCAGAACTTCCACATGGAAAAGGGGGACGACGATCAAAATTTAGGCGAGCAGTACCTAGATTGTTACAACCAGGGAGAGATCATCCCCGATGTGCGTCGACAGCTGGGGGAAGCATGGCCACTATTCGACTCCATCTCCAATGCTGTACATGCAGGCGACCCGACCGTCGACATTGTGCCTGCAGGAATGCCGCGTCCGTTAGTGCATCCTAGGGATGATTGCTCCATTATGGTATTGAATGCACCGCCCGATAACCTGTGGGATGTTGATGAGATTGTCGACCTTAGCCCGCTGCCTGCTGATTTCTGGGACGTCAATGAAGTGGTCGATGTTCAGGTCGGGAATGAAATCTGGACCGTCGATAATGCTTTGGTGGACGGAGGCTTTGGATGTACCATTCGTCACTAATCCGGGATACCATCGAGGAAGCTGCCGCACAGGATCCGGCCCTTGGGAAGGACAAGTCATGAGTGATCTGGAATGGGTTATGGCTTCGGACCAGGTTGCATCAATCGACAAGGGGAAACGCAAGCTAGAGGAAGTGAACTGCTGATTTCTGGGATTTTGTGGACACATCGCCTTGGTGGGAGGTTCGCTAACGTCACTAGGAGCGGCCGAGTCTTCCAACACCCAATCTTTCGGCTGGAAGCTCGTCCAATCCGGTAGCGATCAAAGACCCACTGCACCCTCTGCACAAAGAACACTCCGGCCATTCCTAGCGGGGTACCTGAAGAGGATGCCATCCTGAAACAGCTGGAAAGGATTCCCGCCGCCGTCTCTGTTTGGGGTCTGATATCGTCATCAAAGGAGCATCGAGAAAGGCTGTCTGCAGCCTGGCTCGTCTTACGGGTACCAACGGACATCACGCGGGAAGCATTGGTTGCCCTAGTTTTGCCATTGCTTCCACGATTCGTCACTTTCACCGAAAAGGATATGCCTGTCGACGGGACTGCTCACAACCGCCATTGCACATTACTTCAAGTGCAGGGGACATTGGGTTCCAAACGTGTGATCGATAACGGATCTGCAATCAAACGTCTGCCGAGAGGGTTGCTTACCGTCTGGGGCTCACAAAGGATGACCTCACGCCTTCCAATCTGGAAGTCA
>WJXA01000498.1:0-86991 GCA_014282245.1 Rhododendron simsii | reverse complement strand
ATAGGCACACACCCAATTTACATAACACTCTTGAATTAGTCATTATGTAGTTTCTAAGATATCTTCCAACCGGGAAGAACACATCCTCTTAGTTACTCACACCCTAGGTGCCATGTTTCTACTTTTCTCGGGTTTCGTGTCCCGTTCTCATGCAAGACTCCGTCGTTTAAGACTTTACATACACACATGCATTCAATTAAAGCCTTGAAATAAATACGACAAGATCATTCAACTTTTACTAACTAGCATGCTTGAAACCTTCAAAAGTAAATCATGCATCTTCATTATTCATGATTAAGTAACTCCTTAAAACTTTAAATAAGTAAGTAAAGATTTAAAGTAGCGATATTTAACCAACTTTAGAAAATAAGATTTAAACTACGATATAGTAAAGATTTTACTACAATAGTAAGATTAAACTACCGTTCTTCGAGGCGGTGGTCGGCTACGGAAGTTTGATCGTCGGTTTTGGTTTCGGCGGCGTAACGTCCTTCGGATTGCTTCGAAAGGAAAAGTGTTGGACTACTTTTCCTAGAAACAACTTCCTATCCTACTTTTTAAGATTAGAGGGTGGTATTGGAAGTGGTTTGGTGGTTTTGCTCAAGAACTTCTCAAGAACAAAGAAAGTTCTTAAGGAATGCTTAGAATTCTAGAGAGAAGGAAGAGCTTTGGTTTGAGGTGTGAGTTCAAAGCTTGGTGAGGCCTTCTATTTATAGGCAAGGGCTTCCCCTTCTCCCATCATGGCCCCCCCCCCCCCCCCCCCCCCCCCCCCCTCTCCTCCTTTTCCAATTTTTTTATCCAAAAAAAAAGTGTGTTCACATGGAGATTTAAGGCTAAAATCCTAGGTTTGCATGGCTATGGTGTCCTTAGATTTGATCTTGGAACAAATGGAGGGTTGAGATGAGTTTGTACAAGATTCATTGGCTTAAACAAATGCTAAAATGTACAAAGGAAGGACATGAGGTGAGGTTTGCTTGGAAGCATAAGAATCTCATGGTACATGGAAGTTAAATGGCCAAGTACCAACCAAATCTTCTCCCTCCTCCTCTCCTCCACCCGGCCCCCCCCCCTCTCCCTCACTTGGCCGGCCGCCCCCCTCTCTCTCTCCCCCTCTCATTCTCTTGCCAAGGTACCAAAAATGGAAGAAAACAATTAAAAAAGTATTACTTTTTGTACCTAGGATCAAAAATAGTCTTTTTGGCTAGGATTCTTTTCCATACTACTAATAGACACAAAGTACTTTTAGGCATATATATATTATCCTTTCTAAGTACTTAGGAGACCAAAACCCCATTAGAAAACAATTAAAGTACTTTTGAGAATCTTTGTACCTTGTACCTTTCTTCTTAAAAAAATTGCTATGCTTTCACATGGTTCAAAAGAAAATATTAAATTAACTAATACCTTAGTACTTTGAAAGACCAAAACTATTGTCCAATGGGTAAAATTCCCCCTAACATCTATTATCCAATGGACAAAAAAAACTAGTCAAAGTACTTTTAAAAAGTCTATTATTTTTTTTATATCCCAATATACTTTTAATATAAACAAATGGGTTTCTATTATCCAATGGATAATAGTTTCCCTAACAATCTTTGTCCAATGGACAAAGAATAAATCAAAATAATTAAAAGAAAAAGAAAAAATCAATACTTTGACTAGGGTTCAAAGGGGTCCAAAAGGTTTAATGAGGGTCAAAATGGTCCAATCATGGTGACTAGATGGCTTTCTAGTTTAGTCTCTCTAACCGGATAGTTAGAAGCTAACTAGGTTGCTTAAATAGGACTAAAGCGCAAGAAATAAAAGTTCAGGGGTCCAAGTGCAGAAAATGAAAGTTCAAGGGCTAAAGCGCAATTTTGACAAACTATCGGAAAATTAACGAAATTCATGCAATTAACAATAATAACTCGAATAATAAATACATTTTTATTTATCAAAAATTCAGAGTTATTACAACCTATCCCCCTTAAACAATTTCGTCCTCGAAATTAGGCGTACGCTAGGATTCGAATAGGTGAGGGTATTTCATCTTCATGGTTTCTTCTCTTTCCCAAGTGGTCTCCCCCGCTCCACGATGTTTCCACAAAACTCGAACCAACTTGATCGTCTTGTTCCGGATAGTCTTCTCACTTCGATCTTGAATCTCTATCGGTTCTTCTTCGTATGTCGCATCTTCCTCAATGGTGAGGTCTTCCCAATTGAGAACATGAGTGGGCAACGCGAGGTACTTGCGGAGCATTGACACATGAAACACATTATGCACTCGGTCCAGCTGAGGTGGCAGGGCCAGGCGATAAGCAACCTTCCCAATCTTCTCCACAATATCAAATGGTCCAATGTAGCGCGGGGATAGCTTTCCTTTCTTCCCAAATCTGATGACTCCCTTCTTTGGTCTAATCTTCAAGAATACATGATCTCCTACGGCAAATGTTAACGGCCGGCTCCTTTTATCCGCATAACTCTTCTGTCGGCTCTGAGCTGTTTGGATCCTTTGTCTGATGGTTTTGACCTTCTCAGTGGTATCTCGTACGATGTCAGGCCCGATCAATCCTGTTTCCCCAGCATCGGTCCAACAGACTGGAGATCGACAGGGTCGACCGTAAAGAGCTTCGTATGGTGCCATTCCGATGCTTGCTTGATAGCTGTTGTTGTAGGCGAACTCTACCAACGGCAAATGTTGCTCCCAGTTCCCAGAGAAATCCAAAGCGCAGGCTCTGAGCATGTCTTCTAGAGTTTGAATAGTCCTCTCCGTTTGTCCGTCTGTTTGTGGGTGGAAGGCTGTGCTAAGCCTTACGTCCGTTCCCAATGCTTTTTGCATCCTTTCCAAAAGTGTGATACAAAACGTGGGTCTCTGTCGGATACAATCGAGATTGGTACTCCATGAAGGCGCACGATTTCTCGAATGTACAACAGGCTTAATTGCTCCACGTTTTCGGTCATCTTGACAGGCAGAAAGTGTGCAGACTTGGTGAGTCGATCTACGATCACCCAGATAGCTGTGTTGGACTTGGCAGTTCTTGGTAATCCAGTGACAAAATCCATCGAAATGTGCTCCCACTTCCAGGTCGGTATTGGCAAGGGTTGCAGATCTCCTCCAGGTTTCTGATGCTCGGCCTTGACTTGTTGACACACCAGGCAGGTAGATACAAACCGTGCCACATCCTTCTTCATTCCTTCCCACCAATACGTCCTTCGCAAATCGTGATACATCTTTGTACCACCAGGGTGAACTGCGAAGTTTGAATGGTGAGCTTCACGGAGTACGTCTTCTCGAAGAGTTCCAACATTAGGCACGAATACTTTTCCCTTGAATCTCAAGCTGTTGTTCTCCTCGATAGTCCATCCTGGCACCGCCTTTCCTTCTCGGATTCGATGCCGGACGAACTCGCAATCTTGCTCAAATGTTTGAGCTAACAAAACTTCCTGGTGAAGTGCTGGTTCCGCAACCAAAGCGTATAATCGAGTGTTCCCGCCTTCCGATGATGGGCGCAAATTGAACTCGTTGAGAGTGTCCACCATTTCCCATTCCTTGATGGCAGTCTTGACTTTCTGTGCTCTTTCCTTTCGACTAAGAGCGTCAGCTACCACGTTGGCTTTGCCGGGGTGATACTGCAACGTGAACTTGTAGTCCTCCAAGTACTCCATCCATCGACGCTGTCTCAGATTCAACTCCTTCTGAGTGAACAGATACTTGAGACTCTTATGATCGGTAAAAACTTCGAATTGTTCTCCCCACAGGTAGTAACGCCATGTCTTGAGAGCGAATACTACTGCAGCCAATTCCAAGTCATGAGTGGGGTAGTTCTTCTCATGCGGTCGAAGTTGTCGAGATCCGTAGGCTACGACCTTTCCCTTCTGCATCAACACGCATCCTAAGCCATCTCTTGACGCATCACAGTAGACTGTATAATCGACACCGCGCTCAGGAATGATGAGAACCGGTGCACTGGTCAGTCTATTCTTCAGTTCTTGAAAAGATTTTTCACAGGCTTCATTCCAATCCAGCTTCACTCCTTTCTGAGTTAGCCTGGTCATTGGCTTAGCTAGGGTGGAGAAGTCTGGTATGAATCTTCGGTAATAACCAGCCAATCCTAGAAAACTTCTGATTTCGAACACAGAGGTTTTGGCTGTTTCCATTTCAGCACTGCTTCGACCTTGCTTTCGTCCACAGCAATCCCATCCTTGGATACCACATGCCCCAAGAACTTAACCACTTCAAGCCAAAACTCGCACTTGCTGGCCTTGGCGTAGAGTTGGTTGTCTCGGAGTATTTGTAGTGCCATCCGCAGATGCTCTTCGTGCTCCTCTTTACTGGCGGAGTAAATCAAGATGTCATCAATGAACACCACTACAAATTTGTCTAAGTAGGGTTGAAAAATCTTGTTCATGAGACACATGAATACTGCCGGAGCATTGGTCAGTCCAAACGGCATTACTACAAACTCGTAGTGGCCGTATCTGGTGCGGAAGGCCGTCTTGGCAATATCCTCATCTCGAATCCTTAGCTGATGATAGCCTGATCGGAGATCGATTTTGGAAAAGCAAGTTGCTCCTCTCAATTGATCAAACAGGTCATCGATCCTAGGCAACGGATATCGATTCTTGATCGTAACTTGATTCAGCTTCCTATAGTCAATGCACAGCCTAAGCGTTCCTTCTTTCTTCTTCACGAATAGGGCTGGCGCTCCCCAAGGCGATGTGCTTGGTCTAATGAATCCCTTGTCTAGCAGTTCTTGTAGTTGCGTTTTGAGCTCCTTCAGTTCCGCAGGGGCCATTCGGTACGGGGCCATGGAAATTGGGGCCGTCCCAGGTTGAAGTTCTATGGAGAAATCTATCTCCCTTTGAGGTGGTAACCCAGGAAGTTCTTCTGGGAAAACATCGGCGTACTCGCAAACGATGTGTGGCAATCCCAGTTCCATCCTGTCGGTTTCTTCCAGTTGGAGACTAGCTAGCCATCCAAACAGTTGATTCTGCCACCTAGATCTCCTCGTCATCGCACTCGTTGTCTCTCTATCCCCCTTAAAACGGAAACGAGTCCCTTCTGGTGTGTAAGCCGTTACCGTCTTCTGATGACAATCCACAACTGCACGATGAGCCGATAGCCAATCCATTCCAAGGATTACATCGAACTCCGCCATGTCGATTACTCGGAGGTCGCAGGTCAGGCGTAAGTTGTCTACTTCTATCTCGCACCCTCTGCACACTAGACTAACAGCTATACTTCCCCCCATTGGTGATGTTACCCTTGTACATTTACCTAGGGGTTCTGTTTCTAGTGCTAGAGCAGATACGCAAGCAGTAGATATAAATGAATGCGAGGCACCAGAGTCAAACAAGGCTTGTACGCAAGTACTATATAACAGTAGCGTACCTTGGATCACAGAAGGATCCGCTTCTTGCTCCTCGGTTTGCAACGCAAAGATTCGCCCTCCAGTGCCTTGCTGGGTTCCTGCGGGCTGCTTTCCTTTATTCTGCCCATTCTGCTGCTGAGCTGGGCCACCAGAGTTTTGCTTCATGAAGCTGGCCTGCCCGGGCTGTTGTGCCTTCTGGTTCCCGAAGCTTCCGTTCTTTTCCTTCAGAGGCTGAGGGCAGTCACGCTTGTAGTGACCCATTGCCTGACAGTTGAAGCACTGCACAGATGCCTTGTTTTGGCCAAATCTCTGCGAGTCACCACGCCCAGGCGTAGTATTCTTCCAAGACTGGTTGCTTTGTCCAGAAGCAAAGGTTTTGGTGGGATAGGGCCCACGGTTGTTGTTGTTGGAAGTTTGAGTTCGGATCGGTCCGCCAGTATTGCTGGTCACCTTCTTCCAGCGGGCCTTGAAGTCGTTTCCCTCGCATTCCAGTCGCAAGGCGCACTTCACTACACCGGAGTAGGTGGGAAGAGTTTGAGCTACCACAGCCTGTCGAGCGGTTGTTAGCCCCCACTCGAATCTTCTAGCCTTCTTGTCTTCAGTTGAAACAGCATCCGGGGCATAGCGGGACAGCTCCTCGAACTTGGCCGCGTACTGCGTAACGGTCATAGTTCCTTGCTTCAGGTTGTTGAACTCCTGTTCCTTAGCCAAACGAATTGGCGTGGGAAAGTACTTGTCGAGGAACAGAGTCTCGAACTGAGCAAACGTCATGGCAGCCACATCATGCGTTGCCTCCATCAGCTCCCACCAATAGCGGGCTTCTCCCTTCAGCTGGTATGTGGCTAAGGCCACACGGTCTCCATTACGAGTGATCTCCAAGGTGTCCATGATCACCTTGACTTCCTTCAACCATGCTTCAGCCACGGTCGGGTTGGTATCTCCGTCGAAGGTCGGAGGTCGACGCTTGCAGAACTCGTTCATGGCCCGGGTCCGAGTCATAGGTCCTTCATTAGGGTTTGGGTTCTGGCGGGCAGCATTCAAAGCGGTCACGAGCGCTTGCATGACTTGAGCGAGGTCGGGGTTAGGGTCAGGGTTAGGATTCGAGGATCCACCGGCCTCATACCCTAATCCACTCCGTCGGTTCACCATCTACGAGCGAAAATTGAAAAGGGGAAGGTTTAGTTTTAACTAAACTATTTTCCTTTGCACAAGGTAAGAAGTAATCACATAATCGACAGTACTTTTAAAACAAAAGCATCTTCTCATAGATAATGAAGGATTACATCACGAAGCATAGAGTTTTACTACAAAATAAACATACCAACACAAGCTTCCTACTACAGGTTAAGACAATCATACTACATGGTTCTTCTAGTACAAGTGCTTGAAAGGCAACTCGAGCTTTCGGAACCTTATTCTAATGCTACTATTCTACTAGCTAGGTGGAACGACTCCAAAGAACTCTCTCAGCTGAATCTTCCATTCCCTCTCTCTTGTTGTCAGCCATTGCTCTCCCCTGATACGAATCTGCTCAGCAAGCTCTCTAAGTTGCGGATCCTGGGGATCGAGGTTCTCGGTGGTGCCAGGTGGAAATACGACTATCTCGCAAAGTTGGTTGCCAGTCGCGGGGTCAATGATCCCTGGAAGAGGCATCGGGAGATCGCTCTCGGGTGCAAGTAGCGCCTTGTAGTACAGAAGGTCAGCTACAGAGGCCTTGGCGGGGAAATAGTTATCCATATCTACAATAGGGAGAGTTATATATTAGACTTAACAGTGGAGAACGGAAAACGTATACAACAGGTGCAAGTACAACAGTGATCATAATAGATAAAACACAAGTTTATATTACTAACAACAACGAGTACATCATAAACGGCTTATAAGCCTAAGCTGCCTACGGCATTTGCTTACAAAAGATCCTACCACATTCTGCTTATAACAAAAGGTCCCACTACTTTTTAGTCTTGATAGCTGATTTAGAAAATAGGTGGGAATTCAATCCTAATTGCACCTATGTCGTCCTCGTAAGGTGGTGGCGGCACGTCTCCAGAATCGGTGTTCATGTCCAGAACATCAGGCACAGCCCATGGGGGCTGCAATTCCCCGAAATCAACATTCTCCTCATCGTCAGAATCCCATCCTAGCGGTTCCTCCTCGGGAATTTCTTCAGGGTCCTCATCTTCGTCGTCGGTTGGCAAGTCGGGATCTGGCATGTTCATCAGGTGCTCCCAGACGGCTTCATTAACTGGCGGGTCATTGAACTCGGGTTCCTCATCAGAATCCTCCTCGAGGTTCTCTTCGGGATCCTCCTCTTCTGGGTCTTCCTCGACTTCCATGTGGATAGGAGGTGCTACGGCCACTGCTTCGGCGTTACCGGGAGGTGGAAGTTGGACCAGAACTGGCACTGCATCGACCATGTCTTCTTCCTCCTCATTCACGGGACGGACAAGAGCGCCATACTGTTGATAGAAGTCATGGGTATAGGGGAAGGTTTGAGGAAAATAGGGATCCTCCACCAGTTGATGGGTCATGGACCTTACGGTGCTTGCAAGTTTGTGAGCTTCAGCAAAAAGGTTGACTTGGTAGGGGCTCAAATGATCCATCTACAATAGGGGAACTATCTATTAACTTAACAAAGCATAACAACACGTCTTTATTATAGCATAACTTGAAAATACAACTTTAGATAGCAGAAATCCTATTCCTGAACATCCTATACCATGGCTAGGGAATTTTATTTAGGGTGTTCTTCCTAATCTTCTTCGATCTTCAAGCTTTCTCAATTTGCGGGGTTTTGTGTCTTCGTTGTCGACGGTTCTTCCTGCCTCGTTCTCAATTTCGGTGTTTGGCATTAGGAGTAGAAAACCAAAATACTCGTAGAACGAGCTTAGGAGAGGAAACATGTGGGGAAACCAAGGGTCTGTTTCTAAGGGATGAGGGGTATTCCGCTGCACTCTCACGAAGTCAAGCTGCTCTGCATGCATGGCGGCGATGAAGTTGGGGTCCCCCAAATGCTGGGCCGTCAACCTTTCTAAGACGTAGTCTTCGACTGACAGATCGGTTGAGGGTTCCATCTATAAGAAAATTTCATTAGTAACGTTTTGGAAAATATCTAGTTTTTGGTAAAACCAAGGAAAAACTTTTCAGGTTTCTATGTTACACATTCGATCCTTGATTCAAGTCATCATCCAATTGTTCGGGAATTCCCAGCTCGGCGGTACTGCCAATTTCCGCGCCTTGCTTCAATCCGAAGATTGTTTTGACAGAATTCCACCCAATTTGGGATGTTAAACTTAAAAATCGAAGTCACGTTTGTGCAACGGCCAAACTAGCTTAAGGTTCTACATGGCTCTACCCATTCTACCCATGGTCGAGGTTTTGAACCTAAAGCTCTGATACCAAGTTGTAACGCCCCTAATTTTAGGCACGTTAAGGGTTTAATCTATTACAGAAATTAAATAGAGTCATTGTTCAATATTACAGCACGGCTCTCATAAGAGCATTTGAAATACAAAATAGATAACAAAAAGGGAGCTAGGGTTCCTATTCTACTGCTCCTCTTGCTCCTCCAACCTAGCGAGTTCTTCGGCTTCATACGCCTCCAAGGTGAAGAGATCGCCCTGTTCGTCTATCAGGTCTGACATATTATATTGGCGTCGCCACCCATATAATATGCCAGGGTCACCATAAGGCAACACCATGAGCTATGATGGCTCAATAGTAAAATCCTACTACTAGCATTGATTTTCACATAACAATTACATAAGCAATAACAAAAGACAATAACAGCTTATTCATGTTCGTTTGATAACCATTATCGGTGTCAGGGGTTCTCGATTTTTCCTCCTACGCACACATCGTAGACCGTGTCATTCATTGCTACCTTTCTTTTCCAAAGACTTCTTTTTAACTCACCCAACCTCGGTTCCGCCGCGCCGGGTTCCCGAGTATCCTCACAACGGTTCCGCCGCGCCGGGTTCCCGTTGGCACACAAAAACTTGCATAGGCTTCCTACCGCGGATAACCTTGCTACTCACCCTACTTCGGTTCCGCCGCGCCGGTTTCCCGAATATCCTCACTATGGTTCCGCCGCGCCGGGTTCCCATAGGCACACACCCAATTTACATAACACTCTTGAATTAGTCATTATGTAGTTTCTAAGATATCTTCCAACCGGGAAGAACACATCCTCTTAGTTACTCACACCCTAGGTGCCATGTTTCTACTTTTCTCGGGTTTTCGTGTCTCGTTACATGCAAAGACTCCGTCGTTTAAGACTTTACATAAACCACATGCATTCAATTAAAGCCTTGAAATAAATACGACAAGATCATCCAACTTTTACTAACTAGCATGCTTGAAACATTCCAAAAGTAAATCATGCATCTTCATCATTCATGATTAAGTAACTCCTTAAAACTTTAAGTAAAGTAAGTAAAGATTTAAAGTAGCGAGATTTAACCAACTTTAGAAAATAAGATTTGAACTACGATATAGTAAAGATTTCACTACAATAGTAAGATTAAACTACCGTTCTTCGAGGCGGTGGTCGGCTACGGAAGTTTGATCGTCGGTTTTGGTTCCGGCGGCGTAACGTCCTTCGGATTGCTTCGAAAGGAAAAGTGTTGGACTACTTTTCCTAGAAACAACTTCCTATCCTACTTTTTAAGATTAGAGGGTGGTATTGGAAGTGGTTTGGTGGTTTTGCTCAAGAACTTCTCAAGAACAAAGAAAGTTCTTAAGGAATGCTTAGAATTCTAGAGAGAAGGAAGAGCTTTGGTTTGAGGTGTGAGTTCAAAGCTTGGTGAGGCCTTCTATTTATAGGCAAGGGCTTCCCCTTCTCCCATCATGGCCGGCCCCCCCCCCCCCCCCCCTCCTTTTTCCAATTTTTTTTATCCAAAAAAAAGTGTGTTCATATGGAGATTTAAGGCTAAAATCCTAGGTTTGCATGGCTATGGTGTCCTTAGATTTGATCTTGGAACAAATGGAGGGTTGAGATGAGTTTGTACAAGATTCATTGGCTTAAACAATTGCTAAATTGTACAAAGAAGGACATGAGGTGAGGTTTGCTTGGAAGCATAAGAATCTCATGGTACATGGAAGTTAAATGGCCAAGTACCAACCAAATCTTCTCCCTCCTCCTCTCCTCCCCCCCCCCCCCCCCCTCTCCCTCACTTGGCCGGCTGCCCCTCTCTCTCTCTCCCTCTCATTCTCTTGCCAAGGTACAAAAATGGAAGAAAACAATTAAAAAAGTATTACTTTTTGTACCTAGGATCAAAAATAGTCTTTTTGGCTAGGATTCTTTTCCATACTACTAATAGACACAAGGTACTTTTAGGCATATATATATTATCCTTTCTAAGTACTTAGGAGACCAAAACCCCATTAGAAAACAATTAAAGTACTTTTGAGAATCTTTGTACCTTGTACCTTTCTTCTTAAAAAAATTGCTATGCTTTCACATGGTTCAAAAGAAAATATTAAACTAACCAATACCTTAGTACTTTGAAAGATTCACCCTATTATCCAATGGGTAAAAATTCCCCTAACTTCTATTATCCAATGGATAATAGTCATTAGGTCACTTTTTTTAAAAAAAACAAGTCAAAGTACTTTTAAAAAGTCTATTATTTTTTTTATATCCCAATATACTTTTAATATAAACAAATGGGTTTCTATTATCCAATGGATAATAGTTTCCCTAACAATCTTTGTCCAATGGACAAAGAATAAAATCAAAATAATTAAAAGAAAAAGAAAAATCAATACTTTGACTAGGGTTCAAAGGGGTCCAAAAGGTTTAATGAGGGTCAAAATGGTCCAATCATGGTGACTAGATGGCTTTCTAGTTTAGTCTCTCTAACCGGATAGTTAGAAGCTAACTAGGTTGCTTAAATAGGACTAAAGCGCAAGAAATAAAAGTTCAGGGGTCCAAGTGCAGAAAATGAAAGTTCAAGGGCTAAAGCGCAGTTTTGACAAACTATCGGAAAATTAACGAAATTCATGCAATTAACAATAATAACTTGAATAATAAATACATTTTTATTTATCAAAAATTCAGAGTTATTACAACGGCCATTAATCTTCCATGTGAACAAGATTTTATTAGATTAGAAAATTGGAGGATTGGAGAGAGAGAGGGGGCCGGCCATTATGAGGGGAGGGGGAGCCTTTGCCTATAAATAGAAGGTCATTCTATGCTTCAAACTCACACCTTCAAGCATTTGCTCTTCCTTCTCTAGAATTCCAAGAGTTCTTAGTTCCAAAGTTCAAGAATTTCTCTTGTTCTTGAGTGTTCTTGAGCAAAACCATCAAACCACTTTCAAATACCACTCGTAGATCTTTAAAGTAGTTCACTTTAGTTAGTGAAGTTGTTTCGAAGAAAAGAAAGAACATCTCTTTTCCTTTTGAAGCAAACCGGAGGCCGTTACGCTAGGGATGGCAATCTCGGCCGACCCGTTCGAACCCTCCCCGTTCCCCGTCCGAAAAATCCCCGAACTTCGGGGATTCGTTTGGGGATCGGGTAGGGTATGGGGAATTTTTTAAAAAAATTCGGGGATCGGGTAGGGGACGGAGATAGGTCTGTCCCCGCCCCAAACCCTACCCGTCCCCGTTCCCCGTTCGTTCCCCGCCCTGCCCCGTCCCCGAATCCCCGAAATATATACTTATATATAAAAATAAATAAATATATACTATATTATATATCAGTCCTGTTTTGGTAATGTTGGACAAACTATGGAACTATGAAATTAGTGCTGGCTGGAATTAACTTAATGTTGGAAAAACAATGTTATAGATTAACTTATGTGTTAGAATTAGTTATTATGTGCTGAAAATTGATAGTACTTGCTAAAACAGTGAATAACGTGTTGTTATGCGCTGAAAATTGGTAGTATATGCTAAAATTATGAAATACAGGTGTAGGAAATGGAGGTACTATTATGTGCCGCAAATACAAATCCCCGAATCCCCAAATCCCCGAATCCCCGTTTGGATCCCCGTTCCCCGTTTGGGTCGGGGATGGAGGAAAAAAACAAATCCCCATTGGGGATCGGGTCGGGGATGGGGTAGGGGGTAATGGGTAGGGGGTGGAGGTAGTACCCCCCGTCCCCGACCCGTCCCCATTGCCATCCCGACGTTACGCCGCCGATTTCAAAACCGACAATTGATTCATCGTAGCCGACCACCGCCAAGAAGAACGGTAGTTTAACCTTGCACTCTAACTTTAGTATTAAGAACGGTAGTTTAACCTTGCACTCTAACTCTAGTATTGTATTAAATCGTATGTTGGAGAAAAGATTGTCCTTTGATCATTTCTTCCTAAAGTAGATAAGGTTATCTTTGTTTAAAAGTTGGAAGTGCATGGTTTATATGTTTCAAGCATGGTAGATAATATAGAATTGGATAATCTTGTTAGAATACGTTCAAGTTTTCGTTGAATGTTTATGTATGTGGAAAGTCCTACCGCGGAGTCTTGCATAAGAACGAGACACGAGAACCGAGAAAGTAGAAACATGGCACCTAGGGTGTGGTTAATAAAAGAAAATGTTTTCCGAGGACGGAAATATTTTGAAACTACGTAATGACAGGTGTTGGTGGCATTCCGAGAAATGTGTGTGTGTGTGTGTGTGTGTGTGTTCTAATGGGAATCTGGAATAGCGGAACCACTGTGAGGTTGTGTGCGTTCCCATGGGATCCCGGACCGGCAGAACCATGGTGAGGTATTAGCTTGGTTATCCGCGGAGAGGAGCCAATGCAAATTGTGTGCCAATGGGAACCCGGCGCGGCGGAACCATTGTGAGGATACTCGGGAACCCGGCGCGGCGGAACTGAGGTTGGGTGTGTGGCTTGGTTATCCGCAGTACGGAGCCAATGTCAAATGATTTTGCAAGGATGGGTGTGAAGCTTGGTTATCCGCGGTACGGAGCCAATGCAAATGATTTTTGAAGGTTGATTTGTAAATGGAAAATGGTGACACAGTCTACGACGAGTTGCGTAGGAGAAACGCAGAAAAAACTTGGACACCAACTAATGGGGATGTGTTATTGTTATTGTCTTTTGTAGCTGTGTATACACGTATCATGTGGAAATCGATGTTTATTTACGATCTATTGTTTATAAGTTAAGGGTTAGTGGGTAGGGTTTACTCTATTGAGCTTTCGTAGCTCATGGTGTTACCTTTTTGGTGACCCTGGCATATTATATGGGTGGCGACGCCGGTATAATGTGTCAGATCTCATAGACGAACAGTGTGAGATCTTCACCTTGGAGGCCTTTGGAGCTGAAGGGCTAGCTAGGATGGAGGAGCAGGCAGAGCTGTAGTTAGGAACCCTAGTATTTTTTCCTTTTGTAATGAAAGTACTCGTATGAGAGTTATGTTGTAATAAAGAGCTAGACTCTATTTTGAAATCTCAATAAAATTGTCCTTTTAACGTTCCCAAAATTCAGGGCGTTACAGGAGAGATGTGTATTTCGAAGCTCTAGAGGAGCCTTATTTATAAGGTTTCGAATGGTTGATTAAACAGACGAGATTAACCCAATTGATATGAAAGTTTAGGGTGTTAAGACCTCTATGGTAAGTGTATTCGTAGCCCCGACGTAATGGCTTATGGCTACTAGGGTTTGGGCAAACAGATCGAAAAGCTGTTGAACATTTTAGAATCTGGAAAACATTGATTTACCGTTCGCTTAATGGATGTCTCGACTGCTCAATGGATTTCACGGCCTTGGAAACGATTTCCTTACAAGAGACCAAACTTTGCAGGCTCACTTCGGACACTCCCAAACTCGGTTTTTCATGTTCTTTGGACCGTTGGAAAGCTCGCTGAGTCTACTTTACAACCCAAGTGGTTTGGATCAAAAAAATTTGTACGTCAGAAGATATGACAATTTTACCTTTAGTGGATCAGAAAATGAATCGCTTTGGTAAAATCCTTGCATCTCCCTTGTTCCAAATTGGATTAAGGCTTATTATATACCAATAAAGAGGGTTTTGAAAGTACTACAAGATGGTGGACTCCAACCATAAAAATAAGGATGTATGATTTATGAAAAATGGTCTGAAACTAGACTTAATTGAAGACCGACGGTGCTACTATGGCTAAAACATGTGTCCACACATTTCTATCAACTCTAAGTGTCATTTGGCACTCGAACCCCTTGTTCCACAGTGCTCCTTCATCCCTTACGAGTTCCACAAAATTCCTAAGGCTTTCATGAGGTCAACCACAACAACTGGAAACCTGCTCATCATCAGGATCGTTCCCAAGGTGGGACTTGAAATACTTGTCAGGCCAAATTGGAGTGTCTATAGATGCCCCTCTTTGATTGAGCTTGGATAGGTCGCGAGGTGTATTTAAGTAAAAGTAAAAGCCGTAAAACAACTCAATTTGGCCAAACAACTATCTCAAGAGTTTTAAAAACATTTTTAGTTATGGTTGAGTCGGGTAGTCGGGTAGCTGCCTACATATTTCACAAGGAAAATTCAGACCAATCGTAATTTAGGGCAATCAAGTGATATGAAAAAGCGTAGAGCTTTGAGAAAAGAAATTTGCCATTAAGCCTTACCAAGCCTTCAAGCGGCGTACCTAAGGTGTGAGCCAGAACTCGAGGCGAGGGTATCCTTTTGACTGTTCGAGGTAAGTCACATTACGATAGGTTAATCTCACTTGAGAAAGGAGATAGAGCCCATCACCTTCTTCAACCATCCTTACTTGGACTGAATGAATTCCAGCTAGGTAGCTTATCCTTGCGAATAAGCTGGATGAAATTGATGTAATTAGCGTGGAGCTGCTGGGAATGAGCACAAAGCTGCCTCATAGTTAGGGCTTCTACGTGCCTTAGGAGATTTTCATTGCCTCATTTGGAAAATTCGTTTTGATGTCAAGGAGGTTTTCATCGCATCCACTGACAGGATGATCCACATGCACGTCTCAAGAGATTTCCATCGCCTATTTCGACAAATTCAACTTGGTGTCAGGGCGATTTCCATCGCCTCCCCTGACGGGGTGATCCACATGCATTCCTTAGGAGATTTCCATCGCCTTTTTTAGCAAATTAACAACACATGCCTTCTGGAGGAAATTCAGCAACATACTCTGTCTGGAAGCCACATGTTTCAAATAAAATGCAAACACATGGTATATTAGATAACAAAATGCACACCGGGTTTCATTCAAGGGAATGCTCAGGCATAATAGGTCTAGTAACTCACCAACATCATCATAATGCATCAAGAGATACAACGCCATGAGGCCTATAAGGCGACAGACGGAATTTTGACTTCTGTACCCTCTATTTAGACTGTAACACTTATTTTATTACACCTCATGCTTCATGTAACGCCCCGAATTTTGGGTACGTTAATGAGGCATTTATTACATAATAAGGAGAGTTTATTACATCATAAATACTTCAAAAGGGGTACATATAATCAACAAAGGAGAACTATGGCTCCTAACTACTACTCTGCTTGCTCCTTCCTTCTGGCAAGCTCCTCAGTTCTGAAGGCCTCCAAGTGTACTGTTCATCTTGATCATCTACAAGGACTGACACATTATACCAGCGTCGCCACCGGTATAATATGCCAGGGTCACCACAAGGTAACACCGTGAGCTATAACGCTCAATAGAAAATTCTTACCCAACCAACCTTACAACAGGAAAACATTTACAATAACGCTAACAATCACACACTCTCATTCGTCAATCTACTATCGTTGGTGTCCAAGATTGTCGTGTTTCTCCTATGCGACTCATCGTAGACCGTGTCAATCATTTTCACTTACAGAACCAACCTTTCAAAATCATTTGCATTGGCTCTGTACCGCGGATAGCCAAGCCTTTCAAAATCTTTTGCATTGGCTCCGTAACGCGGATAACCAAGCCTTTCAAAATCTTTTGCATTGGCTCCGTAACGCGGATAACCAAGCTACACACACCCAACCTCGGTTCCGCCGCGTCGGGTTCCCGAGTATCCTCACAATGGTTCCGCCGCATCGGGTTCCCATTGGCACACATTTGCATCGGCTCCTCTCCACGGATAACCAAGCTATACCTCACCATGGTTCCGCCGCGCCAGGATCCCATGAGAACGCACACACACAACCTCACAATGGTTCCGTTATTTCGGATTCCCATTGGAACACACACATAATACTCTCGAAATGGTCATTATGTAGTTTCTAAAATATCTTTTTCCTCGGAAAACATATCCTCCTTGTCAACCACACCCTAGGTACCATGTTTCTACTTTCTCGGTTCTCGTGTCTCGTTATCATGCATAGACTCCGAGGCAGGACAAAAGTAAGCATAAATCATTCCTTGTAAACAAACAAGATCATTCAACTCTATATTGCTAATCACGCTCACATTAACGCTTAAAGCATAACGCCACATGTTCGGACGCCCTTGGAGTGATAAATCACTTATGCTTCATCACGCCACAAGTAATACAAGCAATTCATATATGCATTCTCATAAACATCTTAAAAGATCAAAATACGAATACTTCGTTCCAAACGATGAGTTCTTTCTTAGAGATCAAAACAACATACGTTATACTTGAGATGGAAAATAAGAAGATCATACATAAACTTAGGATATGGTAAGAGTATCCTACCTTGATCCGAAACTAGTCGGGGCCGAGTAAGCTATTTGGAAAATCCACGGGTGATGAAACTCGCGAATCTGGCCCGAACTTTGGACGGCAGTAACTCGGTCAATCTTTGGCCGAATATGCTTTTTCTTGGGTCCAAATCGAAGTTCAAGAAATTCTCTACAACTTTTGTGAAGAAAGTTGATCCTAGAAACCACTCTAAGTAGGAGAAAAATGGTGAAAAAGGAAGTGACAGTAAGCTGTCTGGAAATGGAAATCCGAGAATTTCACTGAACTTTGGATGACAATATCTTTGTCATCTCTTCACTGATTGGGGTGATTCTTGGGTCTAACTCGAAGGTTTCGAAGTGCTCTACAACTTTCCCGAAGGATGTTAGTTCTAAAAACTACTCTAAACAGGAGAAAACTGGGGATTTCCAAAGGGATAGTAGGCTGCCCAGAAATGGTTTCTAGAGAGAAGGAAGAGCAAAGCTTGAAGGTGTGAGTTTTGAAGCTTGGAATGGCTTCTATTTATAGGCAAAACATTGGCTCTCTCTCCTCTTCTTAATGGCCGGCCCCCCTCTCTCTCTCCTTTCCTCAATTTGACACTTGTCATGAATTTTGAAAGATCAAGGTCTAAATCCCTAGGCTTGCATGGCTAGATTGTGATTCTTGCAAGACTTGGTGGGCAAGGAGGTGTGAACAAGATTAAACAATTGGTAGATGTACAAGAAAGGACAAAGGAGGTAATTCCTTAGCTAGGAAGGAAGTAAATCTCTATGGATTTTAAGTACAATGGAAGATCAACCAAGGTACAATCCAATCTTCCTTCTTCTTTCTTCCCTCCTTCCTCCCTCTCTCTCTCTCTCTCTCCCCTCTTTGGCCGAATTTTCTCTCTCTCTCTCTCTCTCTCTCTATCTCTCTCTCTCTCTCCTCTCTCTCTTCCTCAAGGTACAATATATATATATATATATATATATATATATATCTACATATATATATGTTCAAGCAAACAATTAAATTAGTGGTACTTTTTGTACCAAGAGATCAAAGGAGTTGAAAGACTAAGATTTTTCCCAATAAACTAAGCAATTAGCACATGTTGGTTAAACTAATAAACTAGGGTACAATGTACTCTAGGGAATCAATTCCCCATCCAATTAGGTACAAAACCCTAATTAAACATAAGACTAGAGTACTTAGAGAATCTTAGGCTTAAAGACTACCAAGTACCTAATTAATAAAATATTGAACATCATCACATGGGATTCTTGAAAAAGGACTAGTTAAATAAACCCGTGGTACTAGGTGAAAGACTAACCTATTACCCATTGGGTAATAAATCCCCTAACTTCTATTATCCAATGGACAATAGTTGCTAGGGAAATTATATAGCAAACTAATCACAAATGTCCTTTAAAGTATTTTAAAAGTCCATTTTTAAAAGATAAAAGTACTTAGCCAAGTATACTTTTAATGTAAAGTATTGGGATTTCTATTATCCAATGGATAATAGTTTCCCTAACATTTATTGTCCAATGGACAAAGAATAAAACCAAAATAATTAAAAGAAAAAGAATAATCAATTCTTAATCTAGGGTCAAAAAGGTTCACAAGGTTCAAGAGGGGCAAAATGGTCCTCTTACGGTTAGATAATAGTAACTAGCTGGCTTCCTAGTTTAGTTTCTCCAACCGGATGGTTAGAAGCTAACTAAGCTTGCTAAATGGGCTAAAGCGCAAAGAAATCAATTTGAAGGGCAAAAACGTAATTTTGGCAAACCACAAGAGTATTAAAATAAAATTCAAATATTTAACGAAATTTTTAAAAACCAAAAATCAGGGTCGTTACAATCTATCCCCCTTAAAACAATTTCGTCCCCGAAATTGGCGCGCGAGTACGGAATAGACTAGGTCACTAGACCGATCTTGGAAATCATCGTCTATCCCCCTTAAAAATAGGAGTAGGTCACCATCAATTGAATTAAGCCTTCTCACTTGCTTAACGAGATGGGGTTGAAGTCGCTTCTGCCGTCGAACAGCTTGCCTTGTTGTCGCCCTTTGTTAAAGTTGCATTCGTAATTCCAACGCCAAATGCAAAACTTCTACCAAATCATCATGCGGACTCGTACTCTACATACGTTTCCTTGCATGATCCTTCTTTCTTCTTCACGAATAGTGCAGTCGCTCCCTAAGGCGATGTGGGTCTATCCCCCTTAAATTGGAAACGAGTCCCTTCGGGGGTATATGCGGTCACATCTTCTGATGGCAGTCTATGACCGCCCGATGTGCTGATAGCTAGCTCATCCTCAGGATTATGTCAAAATCTGCCATGTCGATCCCTCTAAGATCGCAATTTAGGCGCAGCTTGGCCACTTCTAGTTCGCACCCTCTATACACTAGACTAACAGCTATGCTCCCCCCAAACGGTGATGTTATCTTCATACTCGTACTTAGGGGTTCTGTTTCTAGTGCTAGAGTAGTTACGCAGGCAGGCGATATAAAGGAATGCAATGCTAAAGCTTGCACGCAGGTACTATAGTGGCATACCTTCGATCACAAAAATAAAGTGAGTCATTGCTCTTATTACAACATAGCTCTCGTAAGAGCATTCGAAATACAAATTAGGTAACAAAAGGAAACTAAGGTTCCTATTCTACGGTTCCTCTTGTTCCTCAGTCCGCAGCGCGAAAATACGCCCTCCAGTGCTTTGCTGGTTTTCGCATGGGCTGCTTTCCCTTATTCTGCCCATTCTGCTGTTGCGATGGGCCGCCGAGGTTTTGCTTCACAAAATCGGCTTGCTCAGCTTGTTGAGCTTCTTGATTCTCAAGGGTTCCATCCCTCCTCCTCTGGGGCTGCGGGCAGTTGCGCCTAATGTGGCCCATAGCCTGACAATTGTAGCATCTAACTGTCGCCAGGTCCCGATTGCCTCTTGGCATTTCATCGTGTTCGGTGGTAGCAGTCTTCCAGGTTTGGTCGTTCTGACCGGAAGCAAAGGTTTTGGTGAAATAGGGTCCACGGTTGTTATTGGAAGTCTGGGTTCGGATTGGTCCACTAGTGTTGCATGTCGCCTTCTTCCAGCGGGTCTTGAAATCGTTTTCTTCGCTCTCCAGACGAAGGGCACATTTCACCACACCAATATAGGTGGGGAAAGCCTGAGCTACCACAACGTTTCTAGTTGTAGTCAGCCCCCACTCGAACCTCCTCGCTTTCTTATCCTCAGTTGAGACAGTTTCCTGAGCATAGCGGGACAGCTCCTCAAACTTAGCTGCATACTGGGTAACGGTCATGGTTCCTTGCTTCAGGTTCATGAATTCTTGCTCCTTGGCTAGGCGAAGGGGCGTGGGAAAGTATTTGTCGAGAAACAGGGTCTCGAACTGAGCGAAGGTCATGGTGGCTACGGCATGGGTTGCCTCTATCAGATCCCACCAGTAGCGGGCTTCTCCCTTCAGCTGGTACGTGGCTAAGGCCACACGGTCGCCATCGCGGGTGATCTCCAAGGTGTCCATGATTACCTTGATTTCCTTCAACCACGCTTCAGCTATAGTGGGGTTGGTATCGCCGTTGAAGGTCGGGGGTCGACGCTTGCAGAACTCATTCATCGCCCGGGTCCGAGTCATAGGTCCGTCATCATGGTTTTGGTTTTGGCGGTTAGCGTTCAGGGCGGTTACGAGCGCTTACATGACTTGAGCGAGGTCGGGGTTCACGTTAGATGGTCCTCCGTTATCGTGTCCTAATCCACTGCGTCGATTCGCCATCTACGAGGGAAAGTTGAAAAGGGGCGGTTTAGTCTACCGAATCGATTTTTTTTTTTTTTTTTGTAAAAGGCGCTTCTTACTAAGGGTCAAAATTAGTTTAACAAATAGTATGCAACGATACTCTTTTAAGAATAAAGCAAGTTTTTCATAGATAAGAAAAACATACAACATAAGAATAGAATTCTATTACAAGGCAAGTAAAGACACAAGATTTTTCCTAACACAAGTTGAAAACGATCCTAATCTTCGACATTCTACACCCCGAAGGACTACAATGGTTACTAGATCGGCCTAAGATACGCCGAATTGGCGTCCTCGGTTTCGGTCTCGCCCTCCTCTACCATCTTTCGTTGAAAGCTTGGAGCAACCGACGTTCGTACTCCTTTATGATTGCGGCGAGTGCGGCGGCCATGACGAGAGCCCAGTACCAGAAGGTGTTGGCACGGTTATTCACGGCGAACCACCGTGGCATGGCTAGTGTAAGCACTCCACAAAATATGATGAAGGCGAAGAGTTGCAACCATAGGCTTTGGATGGTTATGGTTAGCTCGGCTCGCTCGATGTCTCAGAACAAGGTGTCTTCCGAAAATCCTCGTCGTCGGTTTGCCATGGCTCGGTACAAGGGGTCTCGGTTTAAAGGAGTTTTAAGATGATGAGAGAGGTGAAGAAATGGAAGTGGTGGTGGGGTATATATAGGGGCCGAAAAGGTGAGTGGATGAGGGAAAAGGTTTGAAGTTTAAAAATTGAAATTTGAATGTTTTGGAGGTTAAAATTTGAAATTTGAAGTTTAGGGGGGAGTGTGGTTTGCCGGCCTAATGGGGCTATGCCCACTACTCACTCGGTGCTAGGCTCCCACTCTCGAACCCCAATTTAAAATAATTATTCAAGAACCGCTCCTCCACGAACTAGTAAATAAAATTTGCTCGACTAGCAACGTTTTTTTTTTTTTTGGCAAAGGTTTACTAACAGCAAAAATATTTTCGAATTGCTAAGTTCCACATTCGATCCTTGATTTAAGTCATCATCCAATTGTTCGGGAATTCCCAGCTCGGCGGTACTGCCAATTTCCGTGCCTTGCTTCAATCCAAAGACTGTTTTGACAGAATTCCACCCAATTTGGGACGGTAAACTTAAACTCAAATTCACATTTGTGCAACGGACAAACTAGGTTACGGTTCTACATGGTTCTACCCATTCTACCCATGGCCGAGGTTTTGAACCTAAAACTTTGATACCAAGTTGTAACGTCCCGAATTTTGGGTACGTTAATGAGGCATTTATTACATAATAAAGAGAGTTTATTACATCATAAATACTTCAAAAGGGGTACATATGATCAACAAAGGAGAACTACGGCTCCTAACTACTGCTCTGCTTGCTCCTTCATTCTGGCAAGCTCCTCAGTTCCGAAGGCCTCCAAGTGTACTGTTCATCTTGATCATCTATAAGGACTGACACATTATACCAGCGTCGCCACCGATATAATATGCCAGGGTCACCACAAGGTAACACCGTGAGCTATAACGCTCAATAGGAAATTCTTACCCAACCAACCTTACAACAGGAAAACATTTACAACAACGCTAACAATCACACACTCTCATTCGTCAATCTACTATCGTTGGTGTCCAAGATTGTCGTGTTTCTCCTATGCGACTCATCGTAGACCGTGTCAATCATTTTCACTTACAGAACCAACCTTTCAAAATCATTTGCATTGGCTCCGTACCGCGGATAGCCAAGCCTTTCAAAATCTTTTGCATTGGCTCCGTAACGCGGATAACCAAGCCTTTCAAAATCTTTTGCATTGGCTCCGTAACGCGGATAACCAAGCTACACACACCCAACCTCGGTTCCGCCGCGCCGGGTTCCCATTGGCACACATTTGCATCGGCTCCTCTCCACGGATAACCAAGCTATACCTCACCATGGTTCTGCCGCACCGGGATCCCATGGGAACGCACTCACACAACCTCACAATGGTTCTGTTATTCCGGATTCCCATTGGAACACACACATAATACTCTCGAAATGGTCATTATGTAGTTTCTAAAATATCTTTTTCCTCGGAAAACATATCCTCCTTGTCAACCACACCCTAGGTGCCATGTTTCTACTTTCTCGGTTCTCGTGTCTCGTTATCATGCATAGACTCCGAGGCAGGACAAAAGTAAGCATAAATCATTCCTTGTAAACAAACAAGATCTTTCAACTCTATATTGCTAATCACGCTCACATTAACGCTTAAAGCATAACGCCACATGTTCGGACGCCCTTGGAGTGATAAATCACTTATGCTTCATCACGCCACAAGTAATACAAGCAATTCATATATGCATTCTCATAAACATCTTAAAAGATCAAAATACGAATACTTCGTTCCAAACGATGAGTTCTTTCTTAGAGATCAAAACAACATACGTTATACGTGAGATGGAAAATAAGAAGATCATACATAAACTTAGGATATGGTAAGAGTATCCTACCTTGATCCGAAACTAGTCGGGGCCGAGTAAGCTATTTGGAAAATCCACGGGTGATGAAACTCGCGAATCTGGCCCGAACTTTGGACGGCAGTAACTCGGTCAATCTTTGGCCGAATATGCTTTTTCTTGGGTCCAAATCGAAGTTCAAGAAATTCTCTACAACTTTCGTGAAGAAAGTTGATCCTAGAAACCACTCTAAGTAGGAGAAAAATGGTGAAAAAGGAAGTGACAGTAAGCTGTCTGGAAATGGAAATCCGAGAATTTCACTGAACTTTGGATGACAATATCTTTGTCATCTCTTCACTGATTGGGGTGATTCTTGGTCTAACTCGAAGGTTTCGAAGTGCTCTACAACTTTCCCGAAGGAAGTTAGTTCTGAAAACTAATCTAAACAGGAGAAAACTGGGGATTTCCAAAGGGACAGTAGGCTGTCCAGAAATGGTTTCTAGAGAGAAGGAAGAGCAAAGCTTGAAGGTGTGAGTTTTGAAGCTTGGAATGGCTTCTATTTATAGGCAAAACATTGGCTCTCTCTCCTCTTCTCAATGGCCGGCCCCCCTCTCTCTCTCCTTTCCTCAATTTGACACTTGTCATGAATCTTGAAAGATCAAGGTCTAAATCCCTAGGCTTGCATGGCTAGATTGTGATTCTTGCAAGACTTGGTGGGCAAGGAGGTGTGAACAAGATTAAACAATTGGTAGATGTACAAGAAAGGACAAATGAGGTAATTCCTTAGCTAGGAAGGAAGTAAATCTCTATGGATTTTAAGTACAATGGAAGATCAACCAAGGTACAATCCAATCTTCCTTCTTCTTTCTTCCCTCCTTCCTCCCTATCTCTCTCTCTCTCTCTCTCTCTCTCTCTCTCTCTCCCTCTCTCCTCTCTCTCTTCCTCAAGGTAAAATATATATATATATATATATATCTACATATATATATGTTCAAGCAAACAATTAAATTAGTGGTACTTCTTGTACCAAGAGATCAAAGGAGTTGAAAGACTTTAAGATTTTTCCCAATAAACTAAGCAATTAGCACATGTTGGTTAAACTAATAAACTAGGGTACAATGTACTCTAGGGAATCAATTCCCCATCCAATTAGGTACAAAACCCTAATTAAACATAATACTAGAGTACTTAGAGAATCTTAGGCTTAAAGACTACCAAGTACCTAATTAATAAAATATTGAACATCATCACATGGGATTCTTGAAAAAGGACTAGTTAAATAAACCCATGGTACTAGGTGAAAGACTAACCTATTACCCATTGGGTAATAAATCCCCTAACTTCTATTATCCAATGGACAATAGTTGCTAGGGAAATCATATAGTAAACTAATCACAAATGTCCTTTAAAGTATTTTAAAAGTCCATTTTTAAAAGATAAAAGTACTTAGCCAAGTATACTTTTAATGTAAAGTATTGGGATTTCTATTATCCAATGGATAATAGTTTCCCTAACATTTATTGTCCAATGGACAAAGAATAAAGCCAAAATAATTAAAAGAAAAAGAATAATCAATTCTTAATTTAGGGTCAAAAAGGTTCACAAGGTTCAAGAGGGGCAAAATGGTCCTCTTACGGTTAGATAAGAGTAACTAGCTGGCTTCCTAGTTTAGTTTCTCCAACCGGATAGTTAGAAGCTAACTAAGCTTGCTAAATGGGCTAAAGCGCAAAGAAATCAATTTGAAGGGCAAAAACGTAATTTTGGCAAACCACAAGAGTATTAAAATAAAATTCAAATATTTAACGAAATTTTTAACGACCAAAAATCAGGGTCGGTACACTTCAAATCGAAGGACATGTGATTAGCTTATGTCAAGTGACATGTAACAAAGACATCAACTACTGCAAGCCACTTTATTCAAGATCAACAGTATAAGAGGTATGTGCACATTATTTTGTTGATAGAATGCTTAGAGTAAAATAGGTCATACCACAATGGAGCTTCTTCTCAAATCGGTATTTGAGACATTCTTCAATTTAGTAGAAGGAGATGGCGGATTTGCATATATTGATTTGAGGGCCCCGAAGCTTGGTCTCGAATTGGTATTTGAGATCTTCAATTTGGTTGAAAGAGATGCATATTTGTAGATGTTGATTTGAGGGCTTTGGAGTTTCTTCTCAAATCGGTATTTGAGATCTTCCTCAATTTGGTTGAAAAAGATTGCTGATTCGTGGACTTGGCTTGAACTTTATTCAGGGCTTGGATGCTTTGAATTGAAGAGCGTCTGGCTTGATGTGGACTAGAAAGATTCTGAAGGGCTTTAGCAGCTTTGATCTTCAAAACTCCGAAAGCTTGCGTGTGATGGATGGATGATAATTCTGAAGGGCTTGGAGGCTTTGATCTTCAAAGATTTGGAGCTTGGATTTGATGATGGAGATTTGACTTGAGCGTTCTTCAGGGCTTTGAAGCTTTGATCTGAAGGACCACCTTATTTGATGTGGACTTGAAGAATTTGAAGGGCTTGGAAGCTTTGATCTTCAGAGCTCTGGATGCCTTAGATGGGATCTCCGATGATTTAAGAAGAAGATGATGACTTCGGTTGAATGTTCTTCAAGGCTTTGAAACTTCGATCCAAAGAACCTTCTTATTGAATGCAGACTTGAAGAATTCTGAAAAGCTTGAGGGCTTTGATTTTCAGAACTCTAGAGCTTGTATGCTTGAATGTGCAGATGGAAAAATATGAGAGGGATCACCTCTATTTATAAGGATGTGGGATGGAGACTTCAACCCTAACCTTCCATATTGATCTCTTAAATTATTTCCTTTGTTTAATTTAAAAGGAATTATTTATTTGATAATTACCTTTTCTTTTCCTTTTATTTTAGAAATAGGTAATTATATATAAAGAGATATATTATTATTCACCAAGTAGCCTAATTGAATTGGCTAGACTTGATAAAATAATAACTGTTATTTTGACACGTGGCACCATTTGATTGGTACATTTACTTGTCTCTGACTTTTGACCACGAACACTTGACATCACTTGATTGGCCCATCCATGAAACTTTGACTTTGACTTGTAGGCACTTGGCGACATTTGATTGGCCAATTTGTATGCCCTAGCGACACATGGCAATTTGTGATAGGCTAGAATTTTTACATGCCTACAATGGGACATGGGTTTGACTGGCGTGCGTTGGTGGTTGACTTGCACGTGCGGGTCTAAGCTACCCCTGCCCTGGTCAATGGTCAAAATTGACCGATGACCAACACGTGGCACTTCGACCAGCGTCGCTGGCGTCGGACCAATGCGTGCATGTAGGTTTTCTGGCTTTTGAATTGGTTAGGCTTTAAAGGGCATCGAATACTCAAAACTCAAACACACTAACATTCCCGGGGTGTTCTTGATCCATTTCATCATTGGAGAATCAAATACCGTAAGTAAACTAATCTGGAAACCCCAAATTGGGGTGTCTATAGGATATGGCACTCGTTGAACCACATGACTTGGTCTTGCTCAATGAACATGGTGGTTTTTTTCAATATAATATAAAATCTTTATCATCTTTTGACGTGCCTTTTTTTGTGTAAAGAATGTTGGTTGAACTTGAATGAGAAATGTCATTCATTAAACCACATATGACTTGATCTTGCTCAATGAACGTGATGGTCTTTTTCAATATAATGAAAAGTCTGTTTCATCTTTTGACTTGCCCTTTTTTTGGCCAAAATAATACTGTGTTTTTAAATAATGAATATCGTGCAAAATAAAATTTTTTACTTGCCCTTTGTTAACCCCAACAAACAATGTTCATTGACAAACTTTCGTTAAACAATCATAACATAAAGGACCCCAACAAAATTCATAATCCCTACATAATTTTCTATTCGTCATCAGAATAATCAGATACTTCATTATTGATTGCGTATTGCAGATCCCTCTTAATTGCTCTAATTGTTTCCCATGGGTTTGTTCAAACATTTGAGGTCATTTAACTAAAGCAGCAGCATCACCCTCAAACGAATATTGGTTCCAGTCTAGTATGAAAAAAAATATCTTCATTTGCATCGTACTGCAACCTAGGCTCGATAAACATTCTTTACCAATTCATGACGTACTCTGTTTCAATTCTTTAGTTAACCATAATGTAGTCTTTTGGAATTATTGGTTTGGTCTTCATCCAAAGTCTGTGTACTTTAGGAATAGAGAGAACCCCACCACAAACAACAATAAAAATTGAAAATTGTCATTACACGTTCTTAAAATATTACAACTCATTAGAAAATTATCTATTGAATAGAGAGAACTCCACCACAAACCACAATAAAATTCTTGAAATTGTCATTACAAGTTCTTAAAATATTACTCCCTCCGTCCCTTTTTAAGTGTCCTGCTTCGTAACTCTAATTTATTAAAAAGACATCATCATTTTACCTTTCACATCAACTTTTTCCTCCACTTTCCCTACTTACCCATCATCATTACACTTTTACTCACTTACTTTTCAAAATGGAATCTATTTTTAGGAACAAAATAGACAATTCACCAACTTTTACCCACTAACTTTACAAAATGGACACTTATTAAAGGGCAGCCCAAAATGGAATACCGGACTATAAATAAGGGACGAAGGGAGTATAACTCATTACATACTACATTATGGTTCAAGAATGTAATTCTTTTCGTTTGTGTAAGCATTTTTCCATTGTTTTACAACTACAAAGTGTGGAAAGGCAGATGAGTCAAACAATGGCATATTCTACACTTCATAGAAGTCACCTGAATAATCAGACTTGATCCAAAGCAACATAAAATATGATTTTCACATATTTGTGACTTAGTTTTTTTCAATTACAGACTTGGTCTTATTTTCCTCTGAGAGGGTTAGTTGCAGAGATGCCTCACCTAACTTGCTCCAAATAAACTGACAATATGGTCGTCACAGATATATTGCTCTTGTTTACTTCCGAGAAGGTTTGTTGAGGTGGAATGGGAGATGGGTCACCTAACTTTCCACACATCTGATGCCTCACGAAATACGACTTGGTTGAAATCAACATAACATATGGTCTTCACATATTTGTGACGTAGTCATTTTAAATGACAGACTTGATCTGTTTTTCCACATTTCATAACTTCGTACATGTCAATAACTACAGGCATAAGCTTTGATTTCTAGCTATAGGCAGCTTGTTCGTTCGATGAGAGTGAGATTGCGGGCTTGTTATCTCACTCGGTCTGGAAGTGTTGGTTGTGCATTATACTTGATAGGCTGGTTGTGCTCTTGTCAAGGGCATCCTCTTTAACCATGGGAGATGTCCCCTGGATTTAATACTCCCATTTATGTTAGTGGTACTTGGTACAAGGTTTCCTTTTTGGGCTGATCTTATTAGGAGACATCGAGCTTGGTTACACAGGTGTTCGAGATGGTGTGTGCATCATGTGGGAGAGGCACCTAATGCTCTCGTTATATTGGGGCTCCTCAATCCACTGCAGTCCGGCTGTTCGAAATTTTGATTTTTCAGTCAGTTCAAGCAAGTTCACGGGGCAGAGTTGTCTTTTGGACGTATACTCAGTCTTTCTTATCCTGTCCTATTTTGACGTTTGTTTTCCTTCCCTTTTAATAGATAGATTGGAAACAATGTGTCTTCTTAGATTCTTGTAGCCATTCCAATTTTATTTTTGTTTTGCTTTGTTTTTATATTTTCTTTTCCTCCTAAGATATGCCCCTTATAGGCTGTATATTCAGTTACCATTTTTTTTTTCAATTTCAAGCTAATTGTGTTTTCTTAGATTCTTGTAGCCATTCCAATTTTATTTTTGTTTTGTTTTGTTTTTATATTTTCTTTTCCTCCTAAGATATGCCCCTTATAGACTGTATATTCAGTTACCATTTTTTTTTTCAATTTCAAGCTGATTTACCAAAAAAAAAAAAAAACATGGTCCTCATTAAAAAATGGCGTAGTCTGTTTCAATTATTGAGTTGCTCTTCTTTACCTCAAATAACCTTGCTCCTGGTTGAGGTATTAACTTGCTCTTTATACGTCAGAGAATGTTGACAGAAAATAAGGCTTGGTCTGAGTCAATATTATATGTGGTCCAAAAATATATTCTATGAAGTCTGATTGAACTATTAACTTGCTCTTTATACCTCGGAGAATGTTGGCTGACCTTACTTTCCACACTTCATAGTTGATGAAAAACATGACTTGGTCTGGTTAAATAATATATATGGTCCAAACATATATTCCATGGCATCTTGTTGAAATATTAACTTGGTCTTTGACCTCAAAGAATGTTGGCTCACCTAATATATAGGGTTTGCGACTAGTGTTCAGGGTTTACGGGTTTAGTGTTTTGTAGACACTCTAATCTGGGCTTTCCAGATTAGTTTACTTACGGTATTTGATTCCCAATGATGAAATGGATCAAGAACACCCAGAGAATGATGGTATGATTGAGCTTTGAGTGTTCGATACCCTGTTAAACCCAGCCAATTTCAAAAAGCTAGAAAGCCTACTTGCACATATTGGTCCGAAACCAGAGCGCTAGTCTAAGTGCTACGTGTTGGTCATCGGTCGGCTTTGACCATTGACCAGCATGGTGTTGTTTGGACCCACGCGCGCAGGAAATACACCCGCGCGTGCTAGTAAACCCCCCGTCACATCACCTTTTCCCAGCCATGATCACAGAACTTTTGGGGCTTCTTTGACCTTGTTTATTCGTCTGAGGGGTGATCTCAAGGTAGAGGATGTTACCCTATCCCCTCTCTCACACGTCCCATCACCGTTCCCTCATTTAATGAGAAGGAAGCCTTTCTCTCCAAGCCATACCAGCTGGTTGCTCTCCTCTATCCCCTACAAATACCCCTCATGCACCTCATGTCAAAGGGTTACAAAAAAAAGTGTTACCAAGTTACACAACCTCCACTAATTCCAAACTTTTTGTTCATCTCTTTCTTGCAAAAGAAAGACATTAACAAGCTCCACACCTGCTTTCCACACAGAAACGCCATCATCCATCAAACACCATCATCCCATCTTCAAGCTCAAACTCAATCATTCTATTCAAACCCTAAAACCAAAGGTATAACACCTTTGTACTACATTCTGTTCCAATCACTGAGGGGGCTGGCAGGATCAAGGCTGATAATCAATACCAAGTCCTGGCCCCTAAAGCTAGCAAGGTTTCAAAAACCATGTTACAGGTTACCAGCGCACGCTGGTCCATAGCATACATGCGCCACTTTGTGGTTGCGCGTGCAGATCTTGCACAGGAACTAGAACCCTATTATTTCTTGTTCTCCTTTGCATATACACCACTGCATGAATGCTAAAAATCAGTTTGCCGCTTTGCATTGTTAAAACTATTTGTTTTATTTCGACATGCATACCTGTTGCAATGGAATACCCCTAGGGCCTTTCTGGACATGTGCCAGAACCCAAAAAATGTAGAACCAAGCACTAGTTTGTTGACTCAAACTTGCACGCAGATGTAGACACCTCCTGAACGGGGTATCATCATACAGATTGATCATTGTTTATTTGTTTGGTTGCTTGCTTCATAAACCAAGATTGTGGAATTTCTATGGCTAGGAACATCGCCACACGATAGCGGTTATCATCAAAACAGAGTTGCCACATAGTTTATAAAAACTAGGAAAAACAAAGTAGAGATTCTAGTTACGGGAACTAAAAGTACAAATAAGGGGAAGGTGTTAGGTACAACTCTTTGCCTTGTCGTGAGACTGGCTCATAATCATTCGACATATGATTAACACATATTTTGTTTAACTCTAAGCACATAAACTGATTAATTAGCCTTTAAACAGTTGATAAGGTGAGCCGAGACAATAAATAAAGCATGCATCAAAAAGTAGAATAAAACAAAGTGTCCCAGGGAGATGGATCTCGCGGCCAGTGAATGGATGTCATGGTCGAGAGATCCTCCTGGTTTGATATATCGGCCGATGAATCGAAGACCCAGCCAATGTTCTTCCTCACACCAGACTTTACGACTAACAAAAGATCAAAAAGCTATGATTAAGCATAAAATCGAAAAATAAATTGAACCAGAGGCCCCTGGGCCTCACCACCTTGATCCCTTAGTGGCTTGATTGCTTTGGATTGAGGGTGATTGACTGGATTGCTTCTCTAAAAAACCCTAGGGTTAGGGTTTGGACTTTGGGGGTTCGATCATCGGATTGCGGCTGCCTTCGGGGGGTGAGAGTATGTGTGCAGAATTTTGTGGCTTTTGGGGGTGATTGAATGTATCAATTGTATCTATTTTCGAAACCAAAGGCCCCTTTATATAGGCACTAGATGGCATCACTCCAACCAATCACATTGCACGATCAAAATTGGAATTATAGGGCAACTCTAACTCCTCATGGTAATCTCCTTACGTAGCCCGAACGCATCAGAATTTGGCTGCTAGGGTTTTGATGATCGAATCAAACGAATGATAGAACATTCCAGAATCTAGAAAATAGACGATCTGGCGACTGAGTGAATAATTAAGCGGCCGAAGGATAGACCTGGCGGCAGAAAGATCAATCTCTCAGGGAGATTTTCAAGCAACAAGTTTCACAGGTGAAGAAATGACATTGAGGCCGTGAGATCAATGTCACAGCCGAGAGATGGATTCTCCTGGAATACTGTTTTTCTGTCTGAAAGGCTATTCGGCTCTGGATTGGGTCCTCTAAGTGGCTAAAAGTAAACCATAAGTCCATGGGTTCACGAGAAGTCAATCAGCAATCACTATATCCATATCATCATCGGGATGGTCCCCTAGGTGGGACTTGAAATAATCGTTAGGCCAAATTGGGGTGTCTACAACAGAAGTGGTCTACCCACGCGCTTAGGTCTAGTCTCGACCAATGGCTAGCCTTTGCATGGGTAACTAGGCTTTGGCCCCTGTTTTTTGTCCTCACACTGTTTGTGTGGTATTTTATTCATTAGGTGGCTTGGTAGCCCATTCAAACTGTCCACGACTGTATATTAGCTGCCTACAAACTGCGTAATTTGTCCTGGGTGTGCACTAGTCATTTATAGAGCCCATAGGGTTGAAAGTAAGAGCTATGGGTTTAAGCCTACTGGTGCGCGTGTGTTATGCTGTTGCGTGCACAGATCAGACCTGCATGCAGTGACTTGATCAGTGCATGCTGGTTTCTTCCTACGCACGACACTCCAAAACAGTGTTTTCTAGTCTATTTAACTCCCACAGGAGTTTGCTTTCATCCTATTCTAACTGTTTCAAGAAGCAAGAATGTCATTCTGTCACATCCTGCAAACTTGTTACAGTCTTAAACCCCCTTAAACTGTTTCCCCACCCTAACTGGCTAAAATTGATTAATGAGAAAGAATCGCAAAAGTTTTACAATTGCCCAAGTAGAGATCGATCTCTGGATTGGGCCAGAGGGGTGCCTTAAAACCCTTCCCCTCTCGTAAATTGGCTCCCGAACCTCAGATATCAAGGTGATGACAGACCAATCTACAAGCCTATTTCAAATCAAACAACGTGGCAAACATTTCAAGTTCGGCTCCTTCGGTAGAAAACCTTCAAACCCAAGTGGCGACTCTGAATTGAGCATTTCGCTGCGCTTCCAAAAAAAGGGTGCACCCGCTTATCGTGATCAATTTTTTGGGGTGTATGCCCACAGTGATGACTCTGCAAGGGAATAACATGTACATCAAGGCACAACAGCCCAAGCAAAAGCATATCTACGGGGGCACATCCACCCAAAAGTCAAAAAGGGGCGCGCTGGCCCAATACTACTTCTACTCTGTCAGTTAGGGCACGATGGCCCGCCACTAAGTCTGTCTATGTGGGCACGCAAGCCCAAATCAAAATCAAAGACAGGAAAGGAAATAAGGTTTAGTGGTAGTCCTAAGTTGTCAAACTCCTCGTCGTCGTCATCCTTTCCTCCTCGTCATCTTCCGGTTCTCTCGAGTCCTTCTTGTACCCAGGGTTATCGACGGTGTCATCAGAGCCGCTACTGAAAGGCGAGCGCTCCTCATCCTCGTCCGCTTCTCCCTCCTCTTCCTCGCTCTCGCTCTCGCTCTAAAAAATCTGAGGTGCTGACACCTTTCTCTTCTTCTGAGGTGGCTACGGCTGGCGTGGTCACTCTCGCAGCTTCATCTGGTACCTGTCCTCTATGCAGGCCGCACTCTCTGCAGCTCTCTGCACGCTTCCATTTGCTGGTCATGTAGTGCTTGTCTGTCTCTGAGCTGAGGCAAGAGTTGCAGAAGTGCTAGGCATTGTCTTCTTTGCCTTTGGAGAAGGGCCTCGTACCGTCTTTCGCCTAGGAGCCGCCCTGCCCTGTACCTACATTGTCAATTTTTATATTATACATTGTGGATATTGTATTATCAAATGTTGAAAGCAGGGACTATCTATCAAATATCAAGAGCAGGGCTATCAAGCATATTATGTATCGAAAGCAAGGATGTCTAGTATTGAAAGCAGGAATTGAACAAGTCTCTGGGATTATACCTGAGGTCTCGCCATTGCCGGTGTTAAAGCTGGAGCTACCGCTGGAGGGTAATGCAACAACAAGGGAGTGCCGCCTGCTATCTTATGAAACTCCTTCTCCATTGCGAGCATCAAGCGCACAACCTCCTCTACCCCCTTTGTTGGCACCTGAAATACATTTCTGGGAATTCAGAACATAGTTCAAGTATTGTGCAAAGGAAGGAAATGGTGCAAACAGAAGCTATATCTTACCGGGTCGGTGATCCGCGCAAGCTCTATCCTGGACGGCAAAAACTGAACAGTGGCAGCCTCTCCCTGCGCGTCACGCACCTCTAAGGTCCAAGAAAGTCATGGCAGCCCTCCTGGCGCTACACCGCTAGCCCTTTACCTAGGGTGAACCGCCTCTCCACTTGGCCTCGTGGCCGCCTATCACCTCTTAAGCCCCGATGCCAGGGCCTCGGACTCCGCCACTCTGTAATCCATCACTCCAAGTGGTCTCGGAAAGTACTGCCTCTAGTAAATGGCGTAATCACGCTTAAGCCTCAAGAAAGCCGAAAGGTCGATCGTCGGTGTCGTTAACCTCTATAGCTCCGCCAGCGTGTACCTGTTTGTGTGCGAAGCACGAGGCAAAAACGGCTCCAAAACCTGAAACTTCGGCCTACCAAGTGACTATTGCATCACACGATCACCCAAGTACCACTGCCACCCAAAAGCTGACTCCAGCAGCACCCTGCTCGCCAAAGGATATCAGCGACAGCATTAAAGCATTTCAAGGCAAAGTCTACTAGCGGAATTTCTATTTACCTGGGTACTTGACAGCTCGTCAAGGCAAACTCTGAAGGCATGGAGACTCCCTTTTGACTTCTTCTAGCCTCTGTGAGGGGGATCCCAGATCAGTGTGCGCAGGAGAGTCTTCAAGTTAGGGCACTTGTTCTCCAATGGGTACATCTTCAAAACCTTGTAGGCCCATAGCTGCATGTTTTTCAAACAATCAAATCATCATAGGATAGTTTATACAATTCAAGGGTGCAAGTGTGTATTGAAATTGAACTACAAGTTTGAAGTTATACCTCCCACACCTTCTAGTAGCCGGCAACTGCTTTCTTGATTTTCGCAAAGTCCCCCATGAAGCCATAGCACGTCCTAGAGCCACTCCTCCCCAGTCAAACCGTGAGGCCATGCTAAGGTCCCGCAAGGTCGGTAAGTAGAACAAGTGCACCTGCTGCGCCCGTTCGGGTATAAGGAAGCACTGAAAAGTACAACAAATAGGCCCTCGCCATCTGCTCCTCCTCCGGTTGAGTAGTCAGGATATTCTTCAGATACTCCTTGAACTGGTCGTACTTCACCATCTCCTCGTCCCGGTCAGGCACCCGTCCTAGGAACCACTTCACGGCTGCCTCGTCTCTGTAAATCCCCGTGTCAAATGGGATAGGCTAGCCTCCAACCTTCAGGCCCGTGATAGCTGCAAAGTCTAACAGAGTCACTGTCATCTTCCCCACCGGAAAGTGGAAGGTGTTGGATGTATCGTGCCACCTCTTTGCCAAAGCTGTCAAGACAGTGTGATCGTTATTTGCTTGCATCAGTGTTGGGATGAACTGACCAAACCCCGCCTTGTCCACTAACCGCCTGACCCGCTCGGGCAACCCTCTATATAGTGCAAGCGAGCTTGCTGCTCCTCCATGCCTGAACGAGATTCAACAACAAGGCACACCTCCTCTGTTCAAGACAACACCAAGTAAAAGGGAATGCGTCAGTACGTAGGCGATTCAAGTTCAGGATTCAACAACAAGGCATCCTATAGAAAAGTCAAGGCATCCTACAAACTTGTATCGTATTCAACACAAGTCGAGTTCAAATTCAAATTACGTGATGGTGCAAGTTACATGCGATACAAGCTTGGCCAATTCAACACAAGTTTACTCAAATGCGACAATTCAAATGGAAGCTAAAACATGTATTGAACTAATACTTGAGTCCAAGTCATCAAAAGGTGCACCTTGGGGTCCCTTAGCACTATCTCGGGATCAAGGTCATCCCGCTGCGGCACATGGTGCATAGAGCCTGACGGGATAAACATGTGCAGCTCTGGTGGCGTGTAAGTCTCTGCTACAAATGCTGCATGTGTTGCCGGCACTCTCGTCTTGGCCTGTGCCACGGCCGTTTCTCGCACCCACGTCGCTTCAAACTAAGCCCTCTCTGCCGCCTCTGTCTCCCTCAAAAATCCTCCCCCTCAGCCCTACTCCTCTCGGCCTCGGCCCTCAGCCACTCCTCCTTTTGGGCCAACTCAATCACCCTCTGCCTCTCCTCCCGGGCTGTCAGAACAGCCTCAACCACCACCGGGTTATCCCGGAGTAAACGGGTGAGCACCTCCTCATCTACAAACTCCACGAAGTCTCCTCGGGTAATGGGCTCATGCCGTGAAGACTCCGCTGTTGGCCAGAACTCCACTTGTTCAACCGCCACCTCTGTGGGCCTCTCCTCTTGAACAAGTATACCCTTACCTCTCGCCGGGTTCCATGGCAAAGGATCGTCACAGACATCATCACCACCATCACCGCCGCCGCTACTAAAGGTGCTGCCAAGGCCTCCACCGGTAATCACGACACCCTCCACGGTGCTCCTCGAGTCTAGCCGTTGAACCTGTGGGCCCAATGCCTCCGGCACCACAGGTGCATGCTCCTCCTCCACTTGCGCGCGCCGATTGGCATCGTCACCAACCTCCTATGCTCGACTGCTGGCGTGGATCCCACTACTCAACGCCCCTGCACCTATGCATGCCGTGGTCTCTTCTGCTGATTGATTACAGAGGCCTCGGCCTCGTCCCTCAGCCGATCCCCTCCTCCTCGTCCCTCAGCCGATCCCCTTCGTCACCACCACCTCCACCTCCATTGTCACCACTACCTTCCGCCATGGTATGTGGGTGTGGGTTTTCTCGGCTTTGATAGAGAACTAAAGAGGAAGTAGAGTGGAGAAAGAGAAGAAATTGCGAGGGAGGGTGAGAGGATTTTTGAAATTGTCGAGAACGACAGTTCTGAGTCATCCCGTGGAAGAAAAGGGAAGAAAAACATTTTGGGCCAGGTCTAGGCCGAGTTTGAATTTAGGTCCATGACCTGGACCAGCACACGCCGCAACGTAACCCGCATGCGCAGGTCCACTTGGGCCTTAGGCCCAATCAGCAATTTTGCCAACTTCTCCCCAGCTACAATCCATATTACTACTATCAATACTATTTTCAAGGGTAATCACACTTTGGGTTACTTGATCCAATGCAACGATGGCCTGTCCCGTCCAACTCAACAACAACTTGATCATTCTGAATAATGATTTGTCCGACAGCCTATCTCGTCCAACTCAACAATAGCTCGATCATTCTGAACAATGATCCACCCGAAGGCCTGTCCCGTCCCATCCAACTCAACAACTGCTCGATCATTCTGAATAAAGATCCGCCCAACGGCCTATCTCGTCCAACTCTACAACAACTCGATCATTCTGAAAAATGATCCGCCCGATGGCCTGTCTTGTCCAACTCAACAACGGCTCGATCATTCTAAATAATGATCTGTCGGATGGCCTGTCCCGTCCAATTCAACAACAGCTTGATCATTCTAAATAATGATCCGCCCGACGGACTGTCCCATCCAACTCAACAACAGCTCGATCATTCTGAATAATGATTCGCCTGAGGGCTTGTCCCATCCAACTCAACAACGGGTCGATCATTCTCAATAATGATCTACCCGTCCGACTCAACAATGGCCCCATCATCCTCAATGATGATCTACTCGTCCAAATAACTATATGACCTTGTAATAGTTCAAAATTTTCGGTAATCAAAATAAATTAATAAAAAGACCTATATATTGATTTTTTTTTTGTCAAACCTGCTCAAACAAATATAATAATATAAATATATGAATAAATAAATATATATATATATATATATATTTGTAAACATAATGCATGCTTGCATATTTTTCTTTCTCTTCTCTCTCATCTCTCTCTCCCACGATCTCTCCCTCCCTCCCTTTCTCCCATCTCTCTCTCTCTCTCTCTCTCTCTCTCTCTCTCTCTCTCTCTCTCCTTCCTCCATTGCCACCTTTTTTCCTCCCCAAGAAAAACGGCCACCACCCCTCCTCCCAATCCAGCAGTGCCACCACCTATTTCCCAACCCCACCAGCCACCATTCTTTAACCCTAAGTAACCCATCTCTCTCTTTTTCACTCTCATTCTCCAAAACAGAAAATATTTCTCCTTATCTTTAAAATCCGAGCTCCAACCCCGCCATGCCACCTTTTACTTACTTACTTTACCCCTACCATGGCCCCTACTACCGTACCCCGTACCTTGCAAGCCCTAGAACACCACCACCATTAATGCCACCGTATCCCCCCATCTCCAAATTCCTTTTAAATACCCAACCCCACTGCCATACGAACCCACACCCCTCTCCTCTACCTTCTACTACTGCCAAACCTTGAACAAACCAAAAAGATAAAGCTCCAATTCAATGGAATCCTAGAGAGAGAAAGAAAGAGAGAAAAGTGGGTTTACTACGTGCACTCAACCGAAACCCTAATTGACCATACACATCATCTCCTACGACCCCTAGCATCACCAAACAAGCACCAATTCAATCCCAAGGTCCCTCCATCAACAAACCCGAAGTCATCTTCAATTATCAAAGTTTCGATTTTAATTCAATTCAACACATTCAAGGTATTATAATCCTATCTCTCCCTTCTCTAAGTATATTTTTTCATTTTAGGCCTAACAAATAGTCCCATTAGGTCGCATTCATCAAAATCATGAAGAAACAAAAAAAATACAAAATCTGTGTTCGACCTTGCGGCCACAACTTTTGGGGTGCAAGAACCAGTCAAAACCTTGTGGCCAACTGCTTCATCGCAAGGTTGACCCAGTCAAACCTTGCGGCTACACTTCCCACCGCAAACTCCCTTCGGTTTTATTAAAAGACTTTCGAAACGATTTTGCGACCTCCCGAACAATGTTTTTGACTCCCAATCTATTTTTCCTAGACTCCTTGCACCTCCCATTATCTATTTATTATATATTTCCGGAGACCCTTAAAAAAACCTCTAAAAAAATCCCCCAAGTTCCTGATTGAATTTTGATAATCCGAGCCGTTCAATGTAATCAGAACGTGATTTTGTCCCCATGAGAAATCAGCTCGGGAAATGCTTCATCCGAACATGAACTTTATTGAACGGTTCAATAAAAAACTGCTCAAATCAATATTAATTTCTTTTCACGTTTTGAACACATTATCGGATCATCAAAATTTATTCTATTTATTATATATATTACAAAGTTTTCAATCAAAATAACTTTGCGACTTTATAACCCATGTTATTATTGCCCGAATAATTTTTTTTTTTTACTCTTTATAATCTTAAGATAAAACCTTGTTAGCTTCAACATATTTTATTTATTGGGTTATATATTATCTAATTAATTTACTCTTGATAATTTTTGGTAATATCTTTATTCAAATAAATCCCACAACCCTCCGGACCCACTTTTTGATACCTGATCATATTGCATAGGACCAATAGGACTCCTATTAAGGTCATGATTATTATCATAATATTTTATTCGAATTAAGAATTTTTTTTAATATTTAGTAAAATAAGTATATACCATTAAAACCTTACTTTTGTAATAAAAACTCATTACTAAAGCAATTCTTTTTCCTTTTGAGCCACTATAAATAAGTAAAACAAATAGAACCTTAGCATCATAATGATGATCAAATAAAATATTTTATAGTAACAATAAGTATTTTTTTTTTGTTGTTTCCACTAACGATTTTACTGTATTGTTTTCACAACTTTATAACTAATATTATAATTGCCTTATTTTTCTTTTATAATCAAACTTGTAAAAATTGCTATTTGTTTCCATACAAGATTAAGGGCAACGACCCATTCCTAAAATGTTATGTGATTTATTGTTCGATATTATTACGTTGTTAATTCAACATTTCGCATCTTATTGATTATCGTTCGATCCATGAACTTACTTGTTAGATTGAACTTAGCGACATGGGTTGGTATACGCTAGAAATCACCTAGACGTTACTAGGTAAAGAATAAATTGGAAAGTTTCAGGAATAGAGGTTGTCTGCTGGCGGATGTCAAATAGTGATGTGATTTGAGACAGGTGCTAATAGGGGCCTGGTCTTCGATATGGGTGCTAACAAGGGCCCAGTGATGTGATTTGAGACAGGTGCTAACAGGGGCCTGGTCTTCGATATGGGTGCTAACAAGGGCCCAGTGGTGACTTTGAGATGTGATTTGCGATGGGTGCTAACAGGGGCCCAGTGATAAATGTTTAGGTGAACCCTAGTCATGTAATGGCATGACAAGCTACCCCTTTGTTTGTTGTTGATTTAAAATAAGAGGGAGTGAGCGACGAATAAGAAGGAGTGATCTCATGGGACAGGACATCGTCTAACGGTTGGGGAGGAAAGGATCTTAGGGATAAGATCTTGAGATCACACAACAGGTTAAAGGATAGTAAGAAAAAGAGTGTGTTATTTATTTGTACTGTTTTGTATCAAAATTTTATTGCTTACTTGCTAGTTCTCTAGCTATGGTATGTGTTCAACCTAACCCAAGAAAGTTAAATAAGCCTTTCTGGTCTTTTGACTTCCTTGCAGATCATCCACAATTCCTTGCAATTGTTCAAATGGTTTAGAGGACAATTGTAATTGGTAATCCCATGTTCTGTGTTTGTGTCAAACTTAAGCACCTTCAACAAGAACTGAAGCAACTTAATAAAATAGAGTTCAGTGGCATCTCTGAGAGGGTGAGTGCCTCTAAGCATGTGTTAGAGAGCATTCAAGCAACTATAGGCTCTCATCCTAATAATATCTCTGCCATAGAACAAGAGAAGGTGGTTCTCAAGCAATATCTCACTTTGCTTAGGGCTGAGGAAATCTTAGCTAACCAAAAGTCACGAATCCAGTGGTTTAAACTTGGAGATCAGTGCACTTCCTATTTCTTTAAGGCTGTGAGCAATAGGAGAAATAGGAGCAAAATAACAAGTTTAATGTTGAGTGACGACTCTATCACTCATGATCTCAAGGTTATCAAAGAAGTGTTTGTTAGCTTTTACACAACTCTATTTGGTACTCCTCATCCTTCTCCCCACTAGGGACCTACTATAGTTGGGCAATTAATCAGAAATAAACTAAGTCTTGAACAAAGTCAAAGTGTGGTCTCTCTTGTGTCAGAGTTGGAGATCAAGGAGACCTTTTGGTCTCTCAATCCTTGCAAGGCTCCTGGTCTGGATTGGTACAATGGAGGCTTTTTTAGGAATGCCTGGCCTATCTTTAGGTATGAGGTCACTTCAGCTGTCAAAAACTTCTTTAGGTCTGGAAAATTGCTTTCCAAAGCTAATTCCACTAGTGTAGCACTTGTTCCTAAAGTTCCAAATCCTTCCAAGGTAGGTGACTTTAGGCCCATATCATGCTGCAACACCATCTACAAATGCATTTCTAGGATTTTAGCCAAGAGGTTGCAATCAGTTCTCTCTTTACTCATTGATCCTGTTCAATCAGGTTTTGTGAAAGGAAGGAGAATTGTAGATGACATTTGCCTCACTCAAGAACTCATGAGAGGGTATCATAAGTCATCACCTTCCCCTAGGTGTGCCATGAAAGTTGACATAATGAAAGCATATGATCATGTTAGGTGGGAGTTTCATCCCAAAATTGTTTATGATTCTAGATTGTTTATGATTCTAGCCTGCCTTTGAATGACATAGTGTCTTGAATAATTCTCAATTCTGTGTGGTCATTCCCAATCACACAAACATGGGAGTTGAATGAGGTCAGACAATAACTTCCCCCACTGTATCGTACAAGGGGACCAAGTTAGATGGTCTCTTACCTCAAATGGACAATTTAGCATTGCATCTCTATGGGAGGTATTGAGATAACCATTTCCCAAAGTAACTTGGCATAAGGTTGTTTGGTTTTCTGGTCATATCCCTAAGTGCAGTTTCATAACATGGATTGCCATCCAGAGTAGGCTTTCCACTAAGGACAGATTATTCCTTTTTGGGATTAAATCTAATTCTCAATGCAGCTTCTGCCTTGGTAGTGAAAGCCATGATCATTTGTTTTTTAATTGTGTATTCTCCACACAAGTTTGGAATGCTATTTTAGCAAAAATTGATGAGAGGTGGTCCCCTTGGTCTTGGGCAGCCTAGATTACTCACTTCTCCAACTTTAGGGGGAAATCTCTTAAGTATGTTGTTACTAGATTGATATTCACTGTTACAGTGTATCAGATTTGGATTGAGAGAAACATGAGGAAGTTTCAAACTAAATCTAACACTTGGGAGGTGGCAGTTCACAAAATTTATAACATGGTTAAGAATAGACTACTGTTACCCAAGTTGCCCAAAGGCTCACATGATACTAGATTTATTAGAGAATGGGGTATAAATATGGAATAATCAAATATGTTGCATGGTCATAATGTGCATGTGTGAATGTAATCAGCTTAACTTGCATTTGTTTTCCAAATCCTTTAAATATGTGTTTTGATTGGCAGGTTGTATTGGGCAGCTCCATTAGGCTTGGATTTGAGGGAGCTAGTTCTTCTAAGTTCCAAAGTGATTCCATTGGCCATGAGCAAAATTCTATTACCCTGAGTGTGCCACTGTATGTGTGAACCCGTGAGTTGTGGGATTGAGCCCAATTTTCTTGTGAGAAGAGGTAATAGATAGTGGGAGGCATTTTGTAAAGAATAGGCGAGGGAGTTGTGGCCCTTTTGCTTTTAGCGTGTTGGTGAATTAGGCTCTGAGGGAGGAGTAATATAAGGAGATATAAGCAATGCTTTTCAATGTTGGATGTCTTTTGCCAAGAGTTTTGGTTTGCGCACTGTGTGCTGCGGACCAGTTTTGCAGTTCTTATGTCATTAAATTGGATTGTTCTGTTATGGTTGTTGTTCTGCTATTGTGTTGTTGTTCTGTTGTTTTGTTTGCTAGCAATTGAAATGGTCCTGTTTTGGCTACAGCAGGTCCTGGAATCATATTTGTCTATCTTGTCTACTGCTGTTTGTGCGTTCAACTACTATATTTGATTAGATTGCTTGTGATCTCATTGGCTAACCAATTAGTTTAGAGTTCTGCTCTTGTCTTGGCTGATTGTTCAATTTGGGATTATAAGCATTGGGTTTTTTTTCTGCTCTTGATTGGGTTTGGCCTATCCTTGGGGGGTTATCCCTTGGAATGTATAGGCTTTTCTAGGGGGTTGTCCCTAGTTGTTTACTGTTGCTGTTCCGTGGGAAGATAGAGTGCAAGCTTAGGGAAGATTGTTGTGGCTGCTGCACCTTTAGGAGCTTGTCTTCCATAATGCTCCATTGATTATTCCTCCTTTTGTGCCATTCGGAGGTTCAAGTAGTGCAGCTAGGCTTTTGGAAGGCTTTGTTACTTGAAATCTGTTTTTCTGTTTTGCTGATGCAGCTGCTGTGTTGTTACTACGGCTGCTGCTATATGGTGTTCTCAATGATGCTGTTCTACTGCATTTTTGGTACTGCTGTTTGGTTATTGTTCATGACTAGACTACTACAATCTGCTGCCTTCGACATTTGTTAATGTTTGTTAATGTTTAAGTTGGTTAGGAATCAATTGGAGCTCTTAACCGAAGGGATACAAACTCAGGTTATAGCATGTACCCATTTGGCGTGTGGATGTTCATGTCATGACTGGCGTATGGTCGTTCATGGCAACTCAGGGCTGGTCATATCCTTTATAGTTGTTCATATCGTTTGTTTTCCTTCCCTCTTACTAGCTAGATGGACTGGAAACAGCGCAAATCATTTAGTCCATGTAGCCATTTGGCATAGTCAATTTTATTTACTCTTGTTTTTTGTAGGCTGTACATCCGGTTAGCCTCTTTTTCAATTTCAAGTTGTTTTACCCCCAAAAAAGAGGGAAGAATGGATAGGATTATTCTACTCAATTAATCTCGTCACTCACGGTACAAAGTACCTAGCCCCGTGCCAGATTTTGCAGAAAATCAAGAAGGAACATTGATCCATGAGGGCAAGCAGTACTATCCAGCAGAGAACCCAGAGGTGAAACCTGAGCCAGGATTATCTTGGGATCCATATCAAAACTAGAAAGCAGCTCTGTGCTTTGTTAGACAAGATTTAGTATTTTTGAGAAAGACTTAGTATTTGAATTTGGGTTTGTAATAAATAATTTCCTTGTTGAATTTATCCGTTAGGATTTTGTGTAATAAATAAGAGCAAATACTTATGTAGAATGACATTTAATGTCTCCGTAATTTATTACGAAAATCGAGGCGTTACAACTTGGTATCAGAGTCTTAGGTTCAACCCTCCGACCTTGGGTAGTTCGAGTAGATGACACTAGCTTAAGAATACAACCGACGATATTTTAAAATTAGGCATTACTAATTAACGATAGATATATTTTCTTTTCCTTTTAGATGGACCCTACCTTCGCAGCACAACAGGAAGTAGAATGGTCAAAACTGGAAGACTTTCTAGATTACGAAGGACCTGACTTTTCGTTCGAGGATCCATACGTCCCCGAAGAATGTCCTACACTTCACACACAGTACCTATGGTGTAGAGCCAACCTACCTGGTCAAGGAACACTACACCTTCATCGAAGTTGGGGCCCAGGGAGAAGAGCTATATAGCATTGAGAAGGACCTCCGAGAGATTTTATAGACAATACCAAGTTTCAACATACAAGACGATCCCTACTACCCCTACTATGAAAACATCGACAATCTACCACCAATTCATGCTCTCGGAGATGCCAACAACTCACCACCTATCCAGGAGGAAGACAATGCCACCAAATGATCGAAGAAGTGGAACAACTACAAGTCTTCCTAACGGAGAACCCAGACTTCCCGTTAAATGACGACTACCTAGCAATGATGTTTCCTACTCTCTATAGCATGAGACAAGCCCATCAGAGGATCACAACCCTTACCGACGCCATCGTTGTCTCCACCACCACTCACGAGACACGAAGCTTGCTTGCAAGCATACTGGAGTAACGTTTGATCTATAGAAGGAGGACCAAGACCTGAAGGAAGAAGATCCGGAGGAACCACAATTCCCAGGGATGGACCACGATCATCGCCTAGACAGTAGGGAACCTAATGAAGAGGAAAGACAGGAGGAACCACCCCCACCAGAGGAAAACCAAGCTCAAGACGATGAGGGAAACATGGACGACTTCGAGCCTGAAGAGAAAGAGAACCCAAGTGATGATAGTAGCCATGGGGAAAATGACAATGAGGCATATGGATTTTTGACGGACCCTGAGATGGACGACTATGGCTGGCTCCTATCCATGGAAGCTCCAGTCGATTGGGAAGCGGAATTTCTATGGAGAATGACGACCCAACAGCCAGTGATGCCACCACCACCACCACCTCAGGCCCCAATGAAGGTTGATGACCTAGAAAGCAAAGTTGAGGATGCTGACCCTCTGCCGCCACCACCTCGCCCTAGTATGGCTCGACCCGCTGGAATCCCATGGTGTGGGCACCATTCAGACTACTCTACAGGCACCCATGTCTACATACAACTGAAACCACTATACCCCTGCCCATGGAAGATCCAGGCCCAATCTACTTTTCTTGGGACCCCTACGAATTATAGCCCCATGTCATGATGGATACTATCTTATGGCAGTACCACCTGGATTTCGGGAGCATCATACTGATCGAATCCATTTCTCCTGTGTAGCAAGTGCTCGCCCAAAAAATGAACGCGGCATCATACCAACCAACGTGGACTTCACGGACCATGTCACTTATACAGAAGTGCGCTTCCAACAAGAACCCTACTATCATCCCAACACCAGCAGTGGACGGTAGTAAACACAATGGCGAGTGACTTGGCGCTATAACGGACTTACGAAGGATACAGTCGAGCCACAACACCTACTGGAGGAGTATTACCTGGAATTTTTCTACTAAATGTGGCACGGGACAAGAGAGGAATATTTTGGAAGAACCTACGAGACATTTTGGGTTTCGTATTTTGGTATTTAGTGTTAGAAATAATGATTGTAGTAGTTAAATTAGGATATGTTTGGGTTGTGATAGTTTTAAATTTTCAATTAACTGTTTTGTTTTAAGTACGAAATAATGGTGTCACTATGACACAATTAGGAGTTGTAACCGTTTGAATATGATCATTCAGTTATGGAATAAGTTCTTAAATTTGTGCGTTTCTTTTTCTTTCCAATGCCTATTTCGCTCTAAAATCATAAAAAACAAGCAAAACCCCCTTATTTAAAATTAATAATAAAAATTATGTTCTAGATGGTGAAAATGGGAAACGGAAACAACAACCAGAGCAACGGACAAAGCACTGGACAAGATGGAAGCTCTCAAACTAACGGGCCAATTGGTACACCGGACTTGGTCCAACTCATGCAAGCCTTCATTATTGCCGCCACCGCAAATGGCCAACCACATCAACCGGCCCCCCACACACCTCGAGGACCGATGACTAGAAGTCAGGCACTGAACGAATTCTACAAACGTCGCCCACCATACTTCCAAGGAGATTCAAACCTTGCTACTGCAGAATCTTGGCTAGAAGAAATCAAGAAGTTCCTCGAGACATTGGACATCTGCGGGGATAGGAACCACATCGCACTAGCGACCTACCAAATGCAAGGAGAGGCACAACATTGGTGGAAGCTGATGAAAAAACTACATGATGTGGAAACAATGACATAGGAGAGATTTGAGGAAATTTTCCTTGATAAGTATTTTCCGGCCCTGATCAAGCAGGCTATGGCTTAAGAATTCATGAATCTTGAGCAAGGCTCAATGACCGTCACCCAGTACGCTACACATTTCGAAGAACTGTCTCGTTATGCCACGACACTTGTGCCCACTGATGATGTTAAAGCAAGGAAGTTTGAATGCGGACTCGCTGACAAGTGTCGAGTTGTGGTGGCGCAAACATTTCCCACCTACTCACAAGTAGTGTAGTGCTCTCAAGATGGAGAGAGAGAATTCGGATTCTAAGTCAAAAGTGAGCAGAAGAAAGCGGTTCCAGCAGCCGGGGGACCCATCCATACTAACAATAACCACAAGGATTTTCCTCCCTTCAAACCATACCTCCAGAACAACTTCTGCCCCCAAACATTTAACCAAGTTTGGAGAAACCCCAACCCAGGACTCAACCGCAACCCTAACCCCAACTATTTTTCCACCCAAAACTAGGACCGCCGTTGCTTTCACTGCCAAGAAGAAGGAATTTCAGAAATAGCTGTCCCAAACTAGGCAGAACTGGGGCCCAATGGGGACAACAATAGAATCAGGCTAGGCCGGCTGGATGGAATAATCAACCAGGAGGTCAGAACTAGCCTCGTATCAGCTGGAACCAACCACAAAATTGTCCTCTTCAGAATAAGGGACCAAACGGGCCAAGCCAGCCAACTGTAGGAAGGATGTTTGCATTGCAAGGGGCTGAAGAGGAGACAGACCCTACAGGAATTCAAGGTACCCTTATTCTTTTTACCACATGTGTACATGCTTTATTTGATTCCGGGGCCTCACACTCATTCATCTTTGGTGCATGTGCATCCACACTTGGACTAGAAACTGAACCCTTAGGAACGAATATGCATGTAACATCGCCATTAGGGGTAAAGTTTCGGTAGAACTAGCTTGTAAGGGGTGCAAATTGGAAGTATCTAATCTGCAATTAACGTGCGACTTACGAGTAATCAACATGACGGACTTTGATGTCATACTCGGAATGGACTGGCTGGCTGCACATCGAGCTGTCATAGATTGCCATCGAAAGATGGTGACGACTTATTCACAAGATGGATCATGCTTTAAATTTAAGGGTGATAGACAAGACCCCTTCACTTCAGACACATACAATCCAGGTGGCATGGTAAGCTTTCTGGATGGTTGGCCAACCTTACGATGGAGGAAACAGATCACACGGAGTTAGGACTTCCACATATCGCATGTGAATATGAGGACGTGTTTCCCGAGGAGTTGCCAGGATTACCACCACCAAGGGAAATGGATTTCACCATTGAGCTACAATCCGGTATGGCCCCAATCTCTATGGCCCCCTACCGAATGGCTCCGGCAGAGCTAAGAGAATTGAAGACACAGTTGCAGGAGCTCTCCGACAAGGGTTTTATCCGACCAAGCACCTCACCATGGGGAGCCCCTACCTTATTTGTCAAAAAGAAAGAAGGAACACTCCGACTCTATATTGACTACCGTCAACTCAATAGAAGCACTGTAGACACCTCCCTGAGCGGGGCATCGCCATACAGATTGATCATCGTTTGGTTGTTTGCTTTCCACTTCATAAACCAAGATCGTGGATATTCCCATGGCTAGGAACATCACCACATGATAGCGGTTATCATCAAAACAGTATAATTCTAACACATAAAGTCTTTAAATAGTAAATGGTGAGCCGTCTAGTTTAAAAAAACTAGAAAAAAACAAATAGAGATTCCGGGTACGGGAGTCTTTGGATTGAATGGAAAAAGTACAATAAGGGGAAGGTGTTAGGCTTTTGTAGTGGGGAGTTAAGAGAGTATATTGATAGACTTGAGAGGATGTCCCTTTTTGCTCAGTCTAAATATTTGAATTTTATTGTGAGATTTACTTTTAAAATCCTATACTGACCCATAGTTATTCAACATAAGATTAGCACATGTTTTGTATAATTCTAACACATAAACTGATTAATAAGCCTTTAAATAGTAAATGGTGAGCCAGGACTGTAATTGAAACATTTTTTTTTAAATTAAAATGCATCAGAAAGTAGATAAAATAAACAGTCGCAGGGAGATGGATGTCGTACTCTTTAACTATTCGGCCGGTGAATGGATGTCGCAATTGATTAGTTTTAAAAAGGCCAAGAGATCCTCCCAGTTTGATATGAGAGGGAGAGAGAGAGAGGGGCACCGGCGGTTGTAAGGAGAGGAGGAGGGAGAAATTGGTTGATGGATCATGGGAAGATGTTCCCATTTTATATTTGTTTAAGCCAATGATCTTGTCAACCCTCATTTGTTTCCTCACACCAGCAAACTCCCTTACGTTTTTCTCAACTTTGATAGTACCATTCTCATCTCCACCCTTCAAAAGATACAACCAGACCCTAAGCATTAATCTTCCATGTACGATTGGGAAGGAGAGAGGAAGCATGATAGAAGGGGAATGAAAAAGGCTATTCTAATTGAAGAACTAGAATTTCAAGTATTCTTGTTCTAAGTTCAAGAACTTCCTTTGCTTGAGTGTTCTGGGCCTCAATACCACTTAGATCTTAAAAGATCCTTCTAGGAAAAGTGGCTACGCCGGATTCAAAACCGACGACCAATCTCCGTAGCCGACACCGCCTAGGAGAACGGGTTATCCTTACCTACTTTTCCAAGAATAAAGGTTTTTCACCTTAATTCTAATTAACATGTTGTTTGATTGCGTAAATAAAAAGTTGGAAATCTCAAGCATCAATCTTGTTGTAATTTCGAACCCTAGGGTTAGAAAAGGAAACATGGCACCTAGGGTGGTTTAACTTCGGTTGGGAAACTACGTGACCATTCGAGGGATCGTGAGTGTGTGTGAGTTCCCATGGGAAACCGGATCGGCGGAACCAGTGTATAGCTTGGTTATCCGCGGAGAGGAGCCAAAATGTTCAATGGGAACCCGGCGCGGCGGATTGTGAGGTTCGGGAACCGGCGCGGGGCTAACGACAAGGTTCACGATTCGACACCAACGGAAATCATAAGCAAGTGGGCTTTTTTTTCACTGAGTTAATGTGGAGAGTATATTGATTATATAGAGTTTCCTGGCTTGAGAGGTATAATATGTCTTCTGTCTTTACCTTGGAGGCGTTCGAAGCCGAGGAGCTCGTAGTTAGAACCCTAATCCCTCCCAAACTCGCTTTGGCAAAATTCCTTTTATATAGACAATTGATGACTCACTTCAGCCAATCAAATGGCGTGAATCAAACAGGAATTCTAGAGTTCAAAGACCTATAAACGTAATCTGCTACGTGGTCGGGACGCATTGGAAAAAGGCTGCTAGGGTTTTGGTGAACGAATCAAACGATTGACAGAACATTTCAGAATTTGAAAAATAGGTGATTTGGCGGCCAAGCAACAGATCTGGCGGCCGTAGGAACGATTAAGCGACCGAAGGATAGACCTGGCGACTGGAAGATCAATCTCTCAGGGAGATTTTCAAGCAACAAGTTTCATGGGTGAATAAATGATGTTGAGGCTGTGAGATCGATATTACGACCAATAGAAAGATTCTCCTAGGATACTGTATTTCTGTCTGAAAGATATATCCTCTAAGTGGCTCAAAGTACTCACCATAGGTCCATGGGTTCACGAGAAGTCAATCAGTAATCACTGTATCCATATCATCATCGGGATGGTCCCCAAGGTGGGACTTGAAATAATCGTTAGGCCAAATTGGGGTGTGTGACACCCTGCTTTCCGGTGGCCGGCGATACTATAGGATGCAGGCTCCTTCTGGACGGGAGAGGGCAAGTCGTGGTTTATAAGAAAAAGATCCCTCCTACTTGTACAAGGCCTTTTAAAGCCGTGAGGGCGGGCCAAAGCACATAAGAACTTCACAGTTAAGCGTGCTCATCTTGGAGTAGTCCAGGGATGGGTGACCTACTGGAAAGTCTATGGACTTTGGGCGTCCAAAGCGGACAATACTATACAAAGATGGAGCGGGTCGTTACAAATGGTATCAGAGCCCCGCCTTGGGCAAAGTGGTGAGTAGGATGCGCTCTGCTACCACGGACCCTAGGGGAGGTTGCTGGGCCTGTGCAACGAGGACGTTACATCCCTAAGGGGGGTAGATTGTGACAGCCCGCTTTTCGGTGGCCGGCGGTACTGCAAGATGCAGGCTCCATCCGGACTGGAGGGGGCAAGTCATGGCTCATAAGAAAAAGATCCCTCCTACTGTGGGCAATGCGAATTGCCCGATCTTTCTCTCCTCCGGGGACGGGATTCCGTTCCCCTCCTCGAGAAGAGAAAATGCTGTCGGTTCGCAGGAGCGCTTTTAGCTGGACGACAAGCGCTCGCGAAAATACAGAGTCGCCACTCGGGTTTGAAGGTCCGACACCCAAGGAACCGTATTTCGAAGCACGTGCCGCGCTGTTTGATTTGAAAAAGTTAAGGAACCAGTCCGTCATAACCATATCTGGGTTCGGGAGCCAGGTTACGAGAGGGGAAGGGTTTTATGGCACCCCTCTCGCCCAATCCGGAGATCGGTCTCTACTTAGGCGTTTGTGAAAATGTTATTTGTTTGCGATTCTGTTTAATTAATCCATTTTTAGCCAATTAGGGCGGGGGACAGTTAAAGGGGATTAAAACTGTAACATGTTTGCAGGATGTGATAGATAATAGCATGGATGGCACGACATATTAGAAAATAAACAAGATAAAATCTGACACTGAGATTGGATATCAAAACAGTGCACCGGAATGAGTTTAACACAAATAATGGCCAACTTGCATGCATGGATCTGCCAGCATGCAAGTCCACCATCGCGCGTCAAACAAATTCCATCGCGCGAGGGTTGGTATCCTCCCAACAGGTTAAGTTTTATCTTCTTCTGGGCTCTGGAAGGACCAGTGCACACCCAGGACAAACCACGCAGTTTATGTGTACTGAAAGTAAATCAATATTTACAAATTAACACAGCTGGAATAAAATACAACCCTTAAATAGTGAGGGTGTTAAAACAGAGGCTGAGAGCCTAGCTGCCCATGCAAGGGCAATTACTGGAAAAGAGACCACCATCGCGCGATGGAGTCACATCATCGCGCGATTGTTCTGACTGGACTTCCAGGAATTGCTTTGCATGCCTGGGTTCTCAGACATATTCAGAAGCTACCCAGAAGCATTCCAACATGAACAGGGAAAGCAAGCTAAACTAAACTACTAATTTCAGCATGCAAAACAGTGAGATGTATCAAATATGATTAGACAGGAAAACAAAAGTCATATAAACTGAACAGAACGAGAAGCCCATCCCCATGAGAACCTTATCACGCAAACGGCGAACCGTCGCGCGATGGAGTGGATATCTCGCGCGTGGGTCATTCTGTTCTCAGCAACTTGCAAATTTGCTGGCTTTGGGGCCAAAAACTGATATTGATTACCAGCCCTGACCCTGTCAGCCCCCCTCAGGGATCAAAACAGTGAAGGCTGAAAATTATACCTTTGCTTGAATGATTTGAATATGGTTTGAGTGAGGTGGTATGCCTTTGACAAGTAAATAGGTGGTAAGGATTTTGAATGAGAGAAGATCAAGGTTGTAGTTCTTGTTCTTCTTTTGGGATTTTTTTGGTAACCCTTTGGAAGAAGAACCATGGGGGTTATTTATAGGAGAATGGGAGGCTTTGTTGGTGGCTAGACAAGGTCATGCAGCCAGCCAACAATGCTGGCTGCACTTACTTGGTGGAGAAGTAGGGTGCAAAGTTGATGGGAGAATGGGGGTTTAGGTGGTGCGAGGATGGCCGAGCAAACGCCGTCCAGTTGATGGAACGGGGTCACATGGACCTGCAGACGCCTCATCATCACAAAATCCAGCTGGATACGACAGGTGTCGACCATCGCGCGATGGATTGATACCGTCGCGCGAGGGTTCTAGCTTCCCCGCGATGGTCAATCAGTCAAAGTTTGACTTTGACCACCACCTGGCAAGTAGAGCATCGCGCGAGTGTTTCAGTAAGTCGCGCGAGAGTCAAACCTTTAGTCAAAGTTTGGGTTTAATGGTTCTGGGGCTAATGGATCGGTTCCACACACACCAAACTCAAGCCATTTCAATCAATACTGTTCGCGACCTGATTCATCATCGGGGGAACAAGAAACTGAAAAGAGATAAAATGACTGAGAAATTAGATTGGGGTTTCTACACCTACTTGTACAAGGCCTTTTAAAGCCGTGAGGGCGGGCCAAAGTACATAAGAACTTCACAGTTAAGCGTGCTCATCTTGGAGTAGTTCAGGGATGGGTAACCTACTGGGAAGTCTATGGGCTTTGGGCGTCCAAAGCGGACAATATTGTACAAAGATGGAGCGGGTCATTACAAGGTGTCTACAATCACGATAAAAAATCGGCACCCTCTTCCGAGAATAGATGACCTGTTTGACCAATTGAGAGGAGCGACTCATTTCTCGAAGATTGATCTGCAATTTGGATACCACCAAGCGTGGATCAGAGAATTTGACATACCAAAGATGGCATTCTGCACACGCTACAGACATTACGAGTTTGTAGTTATGCCTTTCAGCTTAACCAATGCCCCTGCCATTTTCATAAGCTTGATGAACAAAGTTTTCACACTGTACTTGGATAAATTTGTGGTGGTATTCATTGATGACATTCTTGTGTACTCGGCAACGGAGAAGGAACATGAAGACCACTTGAGAATCGTACTCCAAGTACTTCGAGATAATCATTTGTATGCAAAAGCTAGCAAGTGTGAATTCTAGATGAAGGAAGTCAAATTCGTAGGACACATAGTGTTAGAAAAAGGAATCTCGATGGATAACAGCAAAGTAGACGTAGTTATGAACTGGAAATGACCCTCAACAGTATTTGAGATTAGAAGTTTCTGGGGGATTAGCTGGATACTACAGAAGATTCATTCAAGATTTTTCAATTTTAGGGAAACTAATGACTCGACTAACTCAAAAAGTGTTAAGCTTGAGTGGAAGCCTGTGAAAGATCATTCCAAGAACTCAAAAAGAGATTAACCAGTGCCCCCATATTGATCATCCCCGAGCGGAACGTGGGATATACGGTACACTGCGACGCTTCCAAAGATGGATTGGGAGTGCTACTCATGTAGGATGGAAAGGTCATCGCTTTTGTATCTCAACAACTAAGACCACATGAGAGAAACTACCCGACCCATGATTTGGAACTTGCAGCATAGTATTCCCTATTAAGTCCTTGCGGCATTATCTATATGGAGAGCAGTTTGAAGTATTCACGGATCACAAGAGTTTGAAATACTTGTTCACTCAAAAGGACCTGAACATGAGACAAAGGAGATGGATGGAGTACCTGGAAGATTATACTTCCACAATGTCTTATCATCCAGGAAAAGCAAATGTGTTCCTCTGCCCATTTTCTAACTCCTGGGGTATCTGACCATTCCCCTGCCATTGCGAGCATCAATCCAAACCCTCAGATATCTCATAAACCCTTTAAGTTCTTTGATTTCTTAGCTGACCATTCGCAATTCATGAATGTGGTTTAGAGAGTATGGCGGGGTGGGTCATTGGAAATCCCATGTTTTGTGTTTGTGAGAAACTAAAGTTGTTGCAGCCTGAGTTTAAGCAATGCAATAATAGAGAGTTTAGTGATATCTCTAAGAGGGTTCTTGATACTAGGCAAATACTAGAGTCCTTACAGAAAATTCAGACCATTCTAATATAAACCAAGAGAGGGAGGTTCATAAGGAACTCCTCACCTTGTTGAGAGCAGAGGAAAGTCTGGCTAAGATTCAGTGGCTCAAACTGGGTGATCAGTGCACTTCTTATTTCTTTAAATCTGTGAATAATATTCGTAATAGAAGTAAGATCTCCATTTTGGTCTTGGATGATGGGTCTCTCACCCATGAAAGTAAGGATATTAAATCCAGCTTTGTCAAGTTCTATTCTGACCTGCTAGGTACTGCTCATACTACATCTTACAATGGGCTCTCTAGGATCCAACAGGTTGTCAGGTTAAGACTCACTGATAATCAAATGATGGCCATGATTGCTGAAGTCACTGACATTGAAATAAGAGACACCTTTTAGTCTCTTAATCCTTCCAAAGCTCCTGGTCCGGATGGCTATAATGCTGGTTTTTTTAGAAAAGCTTGGCCTATCATTGGTCATGAAGTCACTGCAGCTGTGAGATCATTCTTTAGGTCTGGTCAATTACTCAGAAAAGCAAATTTAACTATTGTGGCTCTAGTTTCTAAAGTCCGCAATCCATCTAAGGTAGGTGACTTTAGACCTATCTCCTGTTGTAATACAATTTACAAGTGTATCTCTAAAATTCTTGCAAAAAGAATACAATTAGCCCTCCCTAATTTAATTGATCCTATGCAATTAGGCTTTGTTAAAGGGAGAAGGATTGCTGACAATATTTCTCTGACTCAGGAACTCATGAGAGGGTACCATAAATCATCCCCCTCTCCTAGTTGTGCCATGAAAGTGGATATCATGAAAGCCTACGACAATGTGAGATGGGAATTCCTTTGGGATGTACTAACTACCATGAACTTTCACCCTACTATGATTAAATGGCTTGTGTCACCACTGCTAATTACTCAATTAGTATTAATGGTGAAGCCACTGGGTACAACCTTGGGAAGAAAGGCCTAAAGCAGGGGGATCCTTTGTCTTCATACCTATTTGTCATTGTGATGGAAGTACTCACTTGTCTCCTGAGAGAAAAATCCCTTCTACCTGACTTTCACTTTCATTGGAGATGTGGTAACACCAAGATTATCAATCTCTGCTTTGCTGATGATCTAAGGATTTTTCGCAAAGGGGATCTGTCCTCAGTCAACCACATTCATGATGCTCTCACTGAGTTCTAGGAACTGTCAGATCTATCCCCTAGTCCTGAGAAGAGCAGCATCTTTTTCTCTGGAGTCAATACCTCATCTAGGATGCACATACTCAATGTCCTAGGGTTTAAGGACGGCACTCTACCTGTTAGATATCATTGGTGTACCTCTTATCTCTACTAAACTCAAAGCCTCTGATTGCCAACGCTTGGTGGATAGCATTACTTCTAAAACCAAGTGTTGGACAAATAGAGATTTAACATATGCTGGCACGGTGCAGTTGATAAAGAATGTTCTTTTTTCCATGCAAACCTATTGGTCCTCCTTAGTTATCAGTCCTAAAATGGTGATAAAAGAGGTGGAGGCTATTTAAGAGCATTTCTTTGGTCTGGCCCTGACCTCAAAAGAACTGGTGCTAAAGTCTCTTGGGAACACTTGTGCTCTACTAAACAAAAGGGACGTCTTGGATTTAAATCCATGCAATCATGGAATAAGGCAGCCATTGCCAAGCATATCTGGTTCCTCATTTCTGGAGGGGAACAGTCCATGTGGTGTCAATGGGTCAAATCCTACTTAAGAAAAAGGTAGGAACTTTTGGAATCTGAAAATTCCTGGAATCTGCACTTGGGTATGAAGGAAGCTGCTGAACCTCAGGCCTTTGGTGCAACCCTTTATTATTAGTGTGCTAGGTGATGGCCACTCCACTTCCTTGTGGTATGATAATTGGCACCCACTTGGCCCTTTGATACCAAAATTTGGTACCAGGATCGCTTTAGATACGAGTATGTCTCGGGATGCTACTGTATCCCGCATTATCCACAACTCAAGTTGGGCATTTCCCATTACTCAAACTATTGAACTCAATGAGGTAAAAAGATCTTTGACACCTCTTCTCTCCTCCAGATTGGATGAGTCTGATCACATTCTATGGTCTCTCAATGCAAATGGTCAGTTCCCAATTCCTTCGTTGTGGGATAAATTGAGAACTTCCTTCCCAAAAGTGGGGTGGCACAAGTTGGTGTGGTTCTCAGGCCACATACCAAAGTGTAGTTTTATCACTCTGCTGGCTATACATCATAGGCTATCCACTGCAGATCGACTGACGCTGTTCGGCATTACCAATTCCACTCAATGTAGTTTTTGTCAAGGAAGTGAAAGTCATGACCACATTTTCTTTAATTGTCTCTTTTCCCAACAGGTGTGGGACACTATGCTTACCAAACTTCATGTAACTTGGCACTCCAGGACATGGTCTGAGTGGGTCACTTTTCTCGCAAACAAAAAAGTGAAATCTCTTCATGTTGTACTTTCTAAGCTGGAATTTACAGCTATAGTATACGATGTGTGGATTGAGAGGAATATAAGGAAATTTCAGGGTAAATCTTGTTCGGGAGAGGTAGTTGCTCACAAAATTTATTCCATGGTGAGGGCGAAACTTTTATCATTTCAAGCGCTGCCACCATCTCAAGCAGACTGGGAGGTAAATGAATGGAATCTTGGTGGGCAATAATATCTTTGTGTGGTTGGAAGTTAATTTAAAATACATATGTCAACTATTTCCCTACCCTTATCTGTTTAGCTATAACATGCTCTGTGGAGCAGATTGACAGGAGCAACCAGTTTGAAAAGACTTCTTGGCTACTATTACCTCTATCTACAAGGTAATTACCTTATTCTCAAGCTTGTAGAAGCTGCAATGAAGCTCTTGAGTGTGCTAGTATATCTAGAACCTGTGAGAAATGTGTTTGAGCCTCAACTTTGTTGAGAATGGAGGCAATACTTAGTGGGAGGCACTCTGTGAGGGGGAGTGGAGGGAGTTGGGATCCAACCTTTAGATCTTAGGGGGTGGTATGTTTGGGATGTGTGGTTTACTCTTGGTCCTATCTCTTGCTCTGTAGTTCAGTCCTGCTGGAATTTCATATTGGCAGTAATTGGTTTGCGTCATAATAGCTGTGTTGGTTCTGTTTCTATGGCACTTGCTCTATAATTTACCATTTGGTGCTGGATAAGTAATTCACTTTGATATACTGTGCTGCTGGTCAGTTTTCTCTTTACTTAGTTTTGGCCTATCCTTGGGGGGATGTCCCTTGGAATGTTAATGCTTTTCTAAAGAGCTGCTCCCTAGCGGTCAATGGCCTTCCTTTAGCTTCTGTCTCTGTTTAGCTGTTATGGTTGCTGTTCTTTTCAACCCTAAACGATGACTGTATTTTGCACCTGTTCTCTTTCACTGGTACTATGTAACAGTTTGTTTATGGTGGCATGGTGTTATGACTGCTATGTAGCTTATTGTTTTGGCTGCCAGCCTAATCCATATAGCTGTGTTGTTGTTGTTGCTATTTGGCCTCTATTCTGTTGTCACTGCTATGGCGGCTGCTGCTGTTGTCTAGCTCCTGTTTTGCTATTACAAATGCTGCTCCAGCTCTCATGAATGGAGTCCAGTAATCTGTTATGTTCTGTTGTTTTGACCAGTAACTGCTATTGCTTTCCAGTAACCTGCTGCTGCTGCTCCTGTGTGCCTATGGCAGTTGATGGTTTGCTCTGCTCTGTCTGGCAGCTGGTTTTTCCCTACTACTGTTGTTGATTCTGCTTGTTCTGAACTTATCCAGATTCTATTGGATGCAAGGGTACTGCCACAGTTTGAAGGCTGCCCAAGTTCTGCTCATACCACAAGCTGGCTCATCTCTATGTCTTACTGCTATTCAAGCTCTGCTCAAGGCCTACTGCTAGTGTTTTCTGCTATTGTATCTTCAGTCCTGTAACTGAGTTCAGTGGCTGCTGTAGTTTGCTAGTGGTTCCTTTCGGCAATTGTTACAATAGTGATTGTTATTACCAGTTAGTTTCATGTCTCTTTTGTAACATTTAGGAGTCCATGTACAGGCTTTGACATTCATTTAGGCGCTATTTTCCTTCTCCCTTACTAGATGGATTGGAAACAGCGCATATCATTTTATCCATGTAGACATTTGGTGTAGCAAATTTTCTTTTCTTTTTGTTTTCTTTTCCTCCTGGGATTTGCTCCTTGTAGGCTGTATATTCGGTTAGCCTCTTTTTTAATTTCAAGTTGGCTTATCCACAAAAAAAAAAAAAGGAAAATGCTGAAAGCCATCAAGGAATTCAAGCTGCAACTTACCGTCGGTGACGCCGACGCTTGCCTCTCTGCCTTAGTTGCCACCCCCACCTTGCACCGGGAAATCCTCTTGGCTCATTGTGGCCTCCCCGATCGAAGTGCGCCCAAAAAGAGTCGCCACCCGGATTTTTGAGATAGATGATCCGAGAAACCGAGAGCTCGTTTGAAAAGGAATTTTGGTCCAACGAAAACGTCAAGATTTTGGGTCTGGGAGCCACATTATGAATGGGGAAGGTTTTGTTGAAAAACACCCCACTTGCCCGGTAAAATCGGTCTCTACTAAACACTTTCAAAAGGGGAATTTTAAATATTTTTTGGAAAATCAAGCTCTTTATTAAACAAGTAAGGGGGGAAGGGACATGGAAAATATATCACGTTAACGTGCAAGTGGTGCTGTCTGTACGAGGATGGTAATGATGATGCAGAAGAAAAGAACTTTTCAACATAAATTGTCTGGATCTCAGTATTCTTTTGCACGACATATTATAATACCGCGCACGGCTTTACAGTATGCCTTGCGGGGTATCTGGTCTATTATCAGGCCATTATCAGGTTCTAGAATACTGCCAGGCATGTTGTATGGTACGCACAGGGTTTTTATCAAACATCAGATAGTGCTTTAGTCGCTAGATCATTTTGGGAGGGTACCATTCCTTCAAGCCATGAACGTAAAACAACTTTTAATACGTTTAATCACTCAAAATGATCAAGGCGGCTTTGTTTATGAAACAAGGCATGGCTTGTAGATATTGTCTTATTCTGAAAGCACTGATGACTAATATCTTAGCAACAAAAACAGACCTGATGAAGAAATAGCTGTGATCCAAACAGTTTGAACAAGAAAACAATAGCTACATGGAAAGTCGTGCATCTGTGTACACTATGCCGTGCAACGCGTCAAAGCGCCGCGCGGCGTAGTGCAGCTAGCACAGTGGTTTGTTTTTGTTTTTGAAAATGGATTTTGAGTCAGTGTTCGACCAAGAGGGTTAAACCTGACTATAGAAAACTTCCCTCAGGGATAAGGACAGAGCCTATCCCAAGGAAACTAATTTATACCTTTTGATCTTGAGCTTGGATGAGGATGGACGGCTACGGATGAGTGCGGGTAAGACCGGTTGAGAAAATGAGGTTGTAGATGTGAGTAATAGATGGGTATATTGGGTAGTTGGGACCTTAAAGTGAGTAAAAGGACTCACTTCAATGGTGAGGAGAAAAATGGAGGATTTTGAGGAAGAAAGAGCCTAGAGAATGTTTTTAGAGTAACTTTCTCAAGACTTAGAAGTGAGGAGTGGGTGTGAAAGCATGGTGAGAGAGAAAGAGAATTCAGGGCCCTTTTCTCTTGAGTGGAGGGTTGTATTTATAGGAAAGAGCCAAGGATTTTGAATTCAAATGGGGGAGGTGTTATCTGGGCACGCAAGAAGTGCTTTTTCGGCTAAGCCAACTTGTAACTATGGCTCAAGTGGGCGTGGCCGACAGCTAGCTGAGCCAGTCAGAACTTTATCCAAAATGTCGTGCAGTTTACCTCATGACCTCATGCGGCATAATGAGATTCGTTATGCCGTGCCGTACGGTATTAAAGGTCCAGTTCTGGGCCCTTGGGTTTGTTTTGGACTTTTGGGCTTTTGGTTTTAAGGGAGTCCTTCATCCAAGCTCTCGAAGGTATTATTTCCTTTATTTCATCATTGGGACATTTAAAGAACCTCCGAGGTCCGAATTGGGGTGTCTACCGTAGTCCCTCTTTAACGTAACTCGGACACCATTGGTTGGCGCGAGTGACGCTTAAAGAATAGGCATCCCAATCCGTTGCTCCAAGGTCTTTAAACGGAGAAAAAAACGCATGAAAATCGAAATGCAAGCAAATGACAATGGTGGTCACGCTCGTGGAGCTGCCTACGTACCCCATTCCAGAGATCAGACCAACGTAGTTCGATTGGGACAATGCAAGCAAAATGAGTCCAGGAGGACAAACTTTGAGAAGATTGAGTGCTGGTGGTTCTAAGTGTCATGAATCAAATGCAAATAGCTGCGTGTGCGAGAGTCGAGCCCTCGGAGGGTGAAAATTTGAGACGAGCCTTCAAGAGGTAAATTGAGACGAGACAAGCCCTCGGAGGGCGAAAATTCAAGACTAGCTTTCAGGAGGTAAATTGAGATGAGATGAGCCCTCGGAGGGCGAAAATAACGAAAGAATGCGAATACAACGAGTTCTCGGAAGACGAAAAATTCTACGAGTCCCAGAGGACCATTTAATCCAATCACAACATTCTAAATAAACTTTTCTGCAGAACAGCCGGAATATTTGATTTCCAAGAGAATTTTGGTGGCTAGGCTGAACAATTTTCAAGAAAAAAATTTATCCATGTAAAACCAAAATGCAACTCTTCGATTTAAGAGAACAGTCGGCTGGTTTAAGGGTGCCCATTGATACAGGCGTGCCTTTTCGACGATTTCAACGTCTTTATAAGGGTGGTGGTGCCTCATTCCATGCACCACCACCAAAACCTCTCGAGCCTCCTCATTTTCTTTCGCATCTTTTCCGTACTACAACAAGTTCACAAAAAATGGCACACAACGATAGCCTTGCCACGCAAGTCACCTCTCTTGAGGCCGAGATGGCCTCATACCTGGAAGAGATCGAGCACCTCCCTGTGCAAATCACGAGGCTGATCACCACCATCCGCACCCTCCGCCGTGTGGTTTCCAACCTCCAAGACTTTGCCTTCGATCAATTGGATGAAAAGAACGACCCCTTTTCTCGCATCTCCTTACCTTCTCTGTTTCTGAATGAATCCAAGCAAAAACAATCGTCACACTCGAATGACAGGACTGTCCTCAAAATCCAAACTGTCGAAATAACCAAGAACGCCGTGCGTAGCTTACAGAAAGATGCACAGCATGGCACAACAAAGCATTATGCCGCACATTTTAATCAGAATGCCGTGCGGTGCCGTAGGTTGTGGACCCAGTCCACTTTTGATCTCAGACGAACCGGTTCGAGATGGGGATATATATACGGGTGAGGCGTACACAGTACGGCCCACCGTTCGAAAATCTCTCTCTCGCACCCTCTCTCTCTGTCACTCTTTCGACTCTCTCTCTGCTCCCTCTCTCGGTCATTCTCTCTCTTTCTCCCACATTGATCATGGACGATATTGGCATGCCCGGTGGTGATCAACCACAAAGGGTCGAGATTACACCACCCCCAGTCCTTCCGGATGGTATCGCGTTGGTCGGGGGTGCTCCGGAGACCATGGGGTCTCGGTACAGATAGCCATGGCCGAAGAGGCCATGGCCGAAGAGGCCACGGCCTCAACTGCCACGGTGGCTAGCAACAGCGATGGCACGGTGTTGGCCGGTTATGGCCAAGGCACGGAGGGCTCGGGTGCGATGGAGCTAGGAGGTGAGGACGTGGCCATGGGCCAATCGGGGGCTATCAGCAGTGATTCGGATAGAGTGAAGGAGGAGATGGAGGCCTCTCCCATAAAGATGCCTCGGGTTGACTTGGGGAAGGCCCTCGTTATCGAGGAGGAGCCGGCCGGAGAGCCAGAGACGCCTGCGATGTTCATAAGCAGTGGCGTGGGTGTAGGGTCGTCATGCCACATAGGAGTGGGTGACTATTTAGAGACGGCATCCCTTGAGGACTTTGTTGAGACCCTTTGAGGGGTGCCCAGACTGGCGGAGGCTTTGCTCGAGTCTCGGGAGAGGGAGCTTCAGGCCGAGCTTGAGACTAGAGCGGCCGAAGGGCCACGGGTTGAGGAGGAGAAGGTTTCGGTTCCACGAAGGACCCTGCTAGACGAGGCCACTGCGGTCCTTGGGCAGGACTGCGCTTTTGCCGAGGAGTCCTACGTGCCACTTTGGCACGTGGTGGTGCCTTATCTATTAGATGCTTACAGGCTAGAGAGGACTGTTTACGACGAGTCCCTTGTCTTGAGAGACCCGCAACAGCACTTGTCCTTGCACCGAGCCGAGGTATGCTTTGATATTCGTATTTCAATACAATGCACTATGCTTCTTACTTTTGTGCCTTTAAATATCATGCCATGTTCATTGAATTATGCCTCTTTTTGTAATAAGAGATAAGGATCTCGTGCTACGGCAGCACGGGCGACGTACCCCAGTTTTGGGAGAGACTCCCAGAAGCCTCGATGGAGATGGTGAGGGAGGCAGGTTTTGGAGAGTTCGTCAGTGTGCTGACGAGGGCGAGCAATGATCGCCAGTTAGTGAGACCACTTGCTGAGAGATGGTGGGACATGACGAACTCACTCCACTTCTCTTTCGGTGAGTTGACGGTGACGCCTTTGGACTTTACGGCGATCACCGGGTTGAGGGTCGGAGGTGACCCTATCCCTTATGACGCTATGGCGGGGAGGGACCCAGAGCTTTAGAGGCATCTCCTGGGATACAAGCTGAGGGCAGAGAAGGGGGATGGGCCATATGCCCAGCTTTTAGACTTTTGGACGGAGCCTCCGGTGGGTAGGGTCCATGAGGAGCAGATGGTGAGGTGCTTCCTATTGTATGTACTTGATACGTCCCTGTTTCCCAACAGGCGCAACCGAGTACACCTTTCTTTCTTGCCGGCGTTGAGGAATATCGAGGAGATTGCCCATTTCAACTGGGGCGGCGCGGCTTTGGGGGCGTGCCACGCCTTCATGCGGTCTCTTTCCCGGGGTGCCGAGAAGAGCTTCGGCGGTTACTAGCGAGTCTGGGTGATATGCCTTGAAATTCTGCTTTCAACACTTAGTCAGCTTTCCATTCATGCGTTTGTATCATTTTGTGCTAACTCCTGATGCTTTAAACTCTGCAGCTTTAGATGTACGAGGTACTGGACATGTACGCTCCTACGACGTCGTGCCCTAACAACATGGTACTCCCTCGAGCCCTTCGTTGGTCGAAGGAGTACCGAGGGGTGAAAAAGGGGGAAAAGCGATCTGAACGCCTACCGACTATACTTGGACGAGTTGCGTCCTGACTAGGTACTCATGCTTCTTTGGTTTCTCAATCCTTGTTACCCATGCATTGAATCGATTCTCTAATGCATTCTTCTGATTGCAGGTACACTGGTGTAGGGGATGAAAACAATTGGTGCTTTGGACAACACCGATTGGCAACAGCTTCACGGGCCTCTACACCGGAACCCTAGTTTGTCGTCGGAACCCTAATCTGCAAAACAGACAAGGGGTGAGTGTGTAACGCCCCGAATTTTGGGTATGTTAAATAAGACAATTTTATTGAAATTTCAAAATAGAGTCTAGTTCTTTATTACAACATAACCCCCCACAGGAGTACTTTTATTACAAAAGGAAGGGAAACTAAGGTTCCTATCTACAGCTCCGCCTGCTCCTCCGTCCTGGCTAGCTCCTCAGCTCCGTACGCCTCCAAGGTGAAGATCTCGCCCTGTTCGTCTATGAGATCTGACACATTATACCAGCGTCGCCACCGATATAATATGCCAGGGTCACCAAAAGGGTAACACCATGAGCTACAACGCTCAATAGAATAATCCCATACCTGCTAACCCATAGCTTACCAACAAGAGATCATAGAAATCATACTAACGATGATAACACATCCACATCTGCTAACTAACGTTGGTGTCCAAGATTTCTCGAAGTTCTTCCTACGTAACCCATCGTAGACCGGGTTGTTTTTACTACCTTTCTTTTCCAAAGTCTCCTTTTTAACTCACCCAATCTCGGTTCTGCCGCGCCGGGTTCCCGAGCATCCTCACAACGGTTCCGCCGCGCCGGGTTCCCATTGGCACACAAAACTTGCATTGGCTCCTCTCCACGGATAACCAAGCCATATTACCAACAAAGCTACCACGTCCGGCCCTATTGGCAATCTTCACAAAGGGCTACCAAGTTCGGCCACTTTGTGGTTTTCACAACCCACGCAATGGGCTACCAAGTCCGGCCACATTACGAGTTTTCTTTCACACAACGGGCTACCAAGTCCGGCCACGTTGCGGTTTTCATAATCCACACGATGGGCTACCAAGTCCGGCCACATCGCGATTTCAAAACACATTTCTCTTGTTAAACACACCCTAGGTGCCATGTTTCTAACTTCCTCGGTTTTCGTGTCACGTTCTCATGCAAGACTCCGCGTGTAAGACTTTTCATACAATCATGCATTCAATCAAAGCCTTGAAATTAACACAACAAGATCATCAACTCTAGGTACATAGCATGCTCGAAACACCTTGAAAGTAAAACATGCATTTTCGATTCAAAAGATAACCTTATCTTACTTAGAATTAAATCTTCTTCCTTTTTGGAAAGTTTAAAAGAACATATGTTTTGAAACGATACTAGAGTTAGAAGGGTAAGATTAAACTACCTTGATCCGAAACTAGTCGGGGCCGAATAAGCAAGTTGGAAGATCCTACGGGTGGTGAATACTCCAAATCTGGACCGAACTTCGGACGGCAGTAACTCGGTCAATCTTTGGCCGAATAGAGTCGTTCTTAGGTTGAAATCGAAGAGCTCGAAACCCTCTACAACTCTTGTGAAGGAAGTTGATCCTAGAAATGACTTTAGGTAGGAGAAAAATGGGGACGAAGGAAGTGACAGTAAGCTGTCAGGAAATGAAAATCCAGAATTTTCACTGAACTTCGGATGACGATATCTTTGTCATTTCTTAACCGATTGGGGTGGTTCTTGGGTCTAACTTCAAGGTTTCGAAGTTTTCTACAACTTTCCAGAAGGAAGTTGGTTCTAAAAACTACTCAAAACAGGAGAAAACTGAGGAATTCCGAAGGGCAGTAGGCTGCCAAGAATGGTTTCTAGAGAGAAGGAAGAGCAAATGAGAAGGTGTGTTTTCAAATGGCAAGAGAATGGCTCTATTTATAGGCCAAGGCATGCCCTCTCCCTCTCCCTCTCCCTCAAGGCCGGCCCCCCTCCCTCTCACTCTTCCTCAAATTTTGACACTTGGCATGCCAACTAGAAAGATCAAGGCAAATCCCTAGGCTTGCATGGCTAGGATTTGATTCTAGGAGACTTGGTGGGCAAGAAGAGTGTGAACAAGATTAAACAATTGGTATTTGTACAAGAGGGGACAATGGAGGTTAAGTCTTAGCTAGGAAGGAAGTTTTCCATGGATTTGAAGTACAAGAAAATCAAGGCCAAGTACCAATCAAATCCCTCCCTCTCTCTCTCTCTCTCTCTCTCTCTCTCTCTCTCTCCCTTTGGCCGAAATTCCCTCTCTCTCTCCTCCCATTCGGCTCTCTCCTCTCTCCCTCTCTCTCTCTCTCTCTTGCATGGTACAACACACATATACATATATATACCACATGCAAGAATACAAATAAAATAGTACTTTTTGTACTAAAAGATCAAAGGACTCTTAAAACTCAAGATTTTCCCAATAAACTAAGAATTAGGCACATGGTCCTTAAGGTATTATTCTAGTCATCCAAGTACTATTGTACTCTAGGTAGAATCAAAACCCCAACATAAAATAATATGGAAGTACTTTAAGAATCTTAGTACTAAGTACTTGTCTAATAAAATATCAAGTACTTTCACACTTGGTTTAAAGAAAAGGATTAAATTAAGAACCTATGGTACTTTGGTGAAAGACTATTCTTTTATCCATTGGGTAAAAATTCTCCTAACTTCTATTATCCAATGGATAATAGTCATTAGGTTAATTATATACTAAAATAATCCCAAAAGTACTTTTAAAGTAAATAAAAAAGTATTTTTCTTAATATTCTTAGTACTTTGACCAAGCATACCTTTAAAATAAACAATTGGGGTTCTATTATCCAATGGATAATAGTTTCCCTAACATTTGTTGTCCAATGGACAAAGAATAAAAACCAAAATAATTAAAAGAAAAAGAATAATCAAATTCCAATCCTATGGTTGAAAAGGTTCAAAAAAGTCCATGAGGGGCAAAATGGTCCTTTTACAGTTAGGAAAAAGTAACCAAATGATTTCCTAGTTTAGTTTCTCCAACAAGTCGGTTAGAAACTAACTAGGCTTACCAAGCAGGGTTAAAGTGGAAGAAACGAAAGTTCAAGGGCTAAAGTGCAGTTATGACAAACTATCGGAAATTAAAGTAAGTAAAATAAAATTCAAATATTTAACGAAATTTTTACCGACTAAAAATCAGGGTCGTTACAATCTATCCCCCTTAGAACAATTTCGTCCTTGAAATTGGCGCGCAAGTACAAATTAGGCTAGGTCGCTAGACCGGTCTTGGGATCATCGTCTATCCCCCTTAAAAGGAAACGAGTCCCTCCTAGGGTATATGTTGTCGCTACCTTCTAATGGCAGTCAATGATAGCCAATCCACTCGTCGAAATCCGCCATGTCGATCGTAGGTCAATTTATTACAGCATAAAGTGAGTCATTGCTCATTATTACAACATAGCCCTTGTAAGAGCATTCGAAATTACAAAATAGATAACAAAAGGGGACTAAGGATCCTATTCTACGGCTCCTCTTGTTCCTCCGTCCGCAGCGCGAAAATACGCCCTCCAGTGCTTTGCTGGTTTCCCATGGGCTGCTTTCCCTTATTCTGCCCATTCTGCTGCTGCGATGGGCCGCCAAGGTTTTGCTTCACAAAATCGGCTTCTCCTGGTTGTTGAGCATTCTGATTTCCAAAGCTCCCATTTCCCTCCTTCTGATGTTGCGGGCATTGGCGGCTGTAATGGCCCATAGCCTGATAGTTGTAGCACCTAACTGTTGTCAGGTCCCGATTGCCTCTTGGCGTTTCACTGTTTTCGGTGGTAGCAGTCTTCCAGGGTTGGTCATTCTGACCCGAAGCAGAGGATTTGGTGAAATAGGGTCCACGGTTACCATTGGATGTTTGGGTTCGGATAGGTCCACCAGCATTGCCTGTCACTTTCCTCCATCAGGTTTTGAAGTCATTTTCTTCACTCTCCAGACGAAGGGCACATTTCACCACACCAGTATAGGTGGGGAAAGCCTGAGCTACCACAACTTTTCTAGCTGTAGTCAGCCCCCACTCGAACCTCCTCGCTTTCTTGTCCTCGGTTGCAACGGCATCCGGGGCGTAGCGGGATAGCTCCTCGAACTTGGCCGCATACTGAGTAACGGTCATAGTTCCTTGCTTCAAGTTGTTAAACTCTTGTTCCTTGGCCAAACAGATAGGCGTAGGGAAGTATTTGTCGAGAAACAAGGTCTCGAACTGAGCAAAAGTCATGATGGCCACGTCATGGGTTGCCTCCATCAGCTCCCACCAGTAGCGGGCTTCTCCTTTCAGCTGGTACGTGGCTAAGGCCACACGATCTCCGCTGCGGGTGATCTCCAAGGTGTCCATAATCACCTTGACTTCCTTCAGCCATGCTTCGGCCACAGTGGGGTTGGTATCTCCATTGAAAGTTGGAGGTCGACGCTTGCAGAACTCATTCATGGCTCGAGTTCGGGTCATCGGTTCGTCATCATGGTTTTGGTTTTGGCGGTTAGCGTTCAGAGCGGTCACGAGCGCTTGCATGACTTGGGTTAGGTCGGGATTGGCATTAGAGGGTCCTCCATTATCGTGTCCTAATCCATTACGTCAATTTGCCATCTAAGAGTGAAAATCGAAAAGGGGGCGGTTTAGTCTACCGAATCAATTTTTGAAAAAAAAACACTTTCTTCTAAGGGTCAAAAGTAGTTTAACAAATAGTATGCAACGGTACTCTTTTAAAAATAAAGCAAACTTTTCATAGATGAACAATATCATACAACATAAGCATAGAATTTTACTACAAAAGGCAAGTAAGGACACAAGATTTTCCTAGTACAAGTTGAAAACGATTCTAATCTACCACATCCCACATCCCGAAGGATTACAACGATTACTAGATCGGCCTAAGATATGCCGAATTGGCGTCGTCGGACTCGGGTCTCGCCCTCCTCGAGATTCTCTACCACCTTTCATTGAAGGCTTGGCGCAGCTGACGTTCGTACTCTTTTATGATTGCGGCGAATGCGGCGGCCACAACGAGAGCCCAATACCAAAAGGTGTTGGCACGGTTATTCACGGCAAACCACCGTGGCATGGCTAGTGTAAGCACTCCACAAAATATGATGAAGGCGAAGAGTTGCAACCATAGGCTTTGGATGGTTAAGGTTATTTCGGTTCGCTCGATGTCTCGGATCAAGGCGTCCTCCGGAAATCCTCGTCGTCGGGTTGACATGGCTCGGTACAAGGGGTCTCGGTTTTGGAGGAGTTTTTAAGAAGATGAGAGAGGTGAAGAAATGAAAGTGGAGGTGGGGTATATATAGCCATATAGGGGCCGAAAAGGTGAGTGGAGGAGGGAAAAGGTTTAAAGTTTGAAAATTGAAATTTGAATGTTTTGGAGGTTAAAATTTTGAAATTTGAAGTTTAGGGGGGAGTGGGGTTTGCCGGCCTAATGGGGCTATGCCCGGTACCCATTTGGTGCTAGGCTCCTACTCTCGAACCCCAATTTAAAATATTTACTCAAGAACGGCTCCTCCACGAACTAGTAATTAAAATTTGCTCAATTAGCAACGTTTTTTTTTTAGGAAACGGTTTACTAACACCAAAAATATTTTCGAGATTCTAAGTTCCACATTCGATCCTTGATTTAAGTCATCATCCAATTGTTCGGGAATTCCCAGCTCGGCGGTACTGCCAATTTCCGCGCCTTGCTTCAATCCGAAGATTGTTTTGACAAAATTCCACCCAATTTGGGATGTTAAACTTTAAAATCGAAGTCACGTTTGTGTAACGGTCAAACTTATCTCATGGTTCTACATGGTTCTACCCATTCTACCCATGGCCGAGGTTTTGAACCTAAAGCTCTGATACCAAGTTGTAACGCCCCGAATTTTGGGTACGTTAAATAAGACAATTTTATTGAAATTTCAAAATAGAGTCTAGCTCTTTATTACAACATAACCCCCAACAGGAGTACTTTTATTACAAAAGGAAGGGAAACTAAGATTCCTATCTACAGCTCCGCCTGCTCCTCCATCCTGGCCAGCTCCTCGGCTCCGTACGCCTCCAAGGTGAAGATCTCGCCCTGTTCGTCTATGAGATCTGACACATTATACCAGCGTCGCCACCGATATAATATGCCAGGGTCACCAAAAGGGTAACACCATGAGCTACAACGCTCAATAGAATAATCCCATACCCGCTAACCCATAGCTTACCAACAAGAGATCATAGAAATCATACTAACGATGATAACACATCCACATCCACTAACTAACGTTGGTGTCCAAGATTTCTCGAAGTTCTTCCTACGTAACCCATCGTAGACCGGGTTGTTTTTACTACCTTTCTTTTCCAAAATCTCCTTTTTAACTCACCCAATCTCGGTTCCGCCGCGCCGGGTTCCCGAGCATCCTCACAACGGTCCCGCCGCGCTGAGTTCCCGTTGGCACACAAAACTTGCATTGGCTCCTCTACACGGATAACCAAGCCATATTACCAACCCTACCACGTCCGGCCCTATTGGCAATCTTCACAAAGGGCTACCAAGTTCGGCCACTTTATGGTTTTCACAACCCACGCAATGGGCTACCAAGTCTGGCCACATTACGAGGTTTCTTTCACACAACGGGCTACCAAGTCCGGCCACGTTGCGGTTTTCATAATCCACACGATGGGCTACCAAGTCCGGCCACATCGCGATTTCAAAACACATTTCTCTTGTTAAACACACCCTAGGTGCCATGTTTCTAACTTCCTCGGTTTTCGTGTCACGTTCTCATGCAAGACTCCGCGTGTAAGACTTTTCATACAATCATGCATTCAATCAAAGCCTTGAAATTAACACAACAAGATCATCAACTCTAGGTACATAGCATGCTCGAAACACCTTGAAAGTAAAACATGCATTTTCGATTCAAAAGATAACCTTATCTTACTTAGAATTAAATCTTCTTCCTTTTTGGAAAGTTTAAAAGAACATATGTTTTGAAACGATACTAGAGTTAGAAGGGTAAGATTAAACTACCTTGATCCGAAACTAGTCGGGGCCGAATAAGCAAGTTGGAAGATCCTACGGGTGGTGAATACTCCAAATCTGGACCGAACTTCGGACGGCAGTAACTCGGTCAATCTTTGGCCGAATAGAGTCGTTCTTAGGTTGAAATCGAAGAGCTCGAAACCCTCTACAACTCTTGTGAAGGAAGTTGATCCTAGAAATGACTTTAGGTAGGAGAAAAATGGGGACGAAGGAAGTGACAGTAAGCTGTCAGGAAATGAAAATCCAGAATTTTCACTGAACTTCGGATGACGATATCTTTGTCATTTCTTAACCGATTGGGGTGGTTCTTGGGTCTAACTTCAAGGTTTCGAAGTTTTCTACAACTTTTCAGAAGAAAGTTGGTTCTAAAAACTACTCAAAACAGGAGAAAACTGAGGAATTCCGAAGGGCAGTAGGCTGCCAGGAATGGTTTCTAGAGAGAAGGAAGAGCAAATGAGAAGGTGTGTGTTCAAATGGCAAGAGAATGGCTCTATTTATAGGCCAAGGCATGCCCTCTTCTTCTCCCTCAAGGCCGGCCCCCCTCCCTCTCACTCTTCCTCAAATTTTGACACTTGGCATGCCAACTAGAAAGATCAAGGCAAATCCCTAGGCTTGCATGGCTAGGATTTGATTCTAGGAGACTTGGTGGGCAAGAAGAGTGTGAACAAGATTAAACAATTGGTATTTGTACAAGAGGGGACAATGGAGGTTATGTCTTAGCTAGGAAGGAAGTTTCCCATGGATTTGAAGTACAAGAAAATCAAGGCCAAGTACCAATCAAATCCCTCCCTCTCTCTCTCTCTCTCTCTCTCTCTCTCTCTCTCTCTCTCTCTCTCTCTCTCTCTCTCTCTCTCTCCCTCCCTCCCTTTGGCCGAAATTCCCTCTCTCTCTCCTCCCATTCGGCTCTCTCCTCTCTCCCTCTCTCTCTCTCTCTCTCTTGCATGGTACAACACACATATACATATATATACCACATGCAAGAATACAAATATAATAGTACTTTTTGTACTAAAAGATCAAAGGACTCTTAAAACTCAAGATTTTCCCAATAAACTAAGAATTAGGCACATGGTCCTTAAGGTATTATTCTAGTCATCCAAGTACTATTGTACTCTAGGTAGAATCAAAACCCCAACATAAAATAATATGGAAGTACTTTAAGAATCTTAGTACTAAGTACTTATCTAATAAAATATCAAGTACTTTCACACTTGGTTTAAAGAAAAGGATTAAATTAAGAACCTATGGTACTTTGGTGAAAGACTATTCTTTTATCCATTGGGTAAAAATTCTCCTAACTTCTATTATCCAATGGATAATAGTCATTAGGTTAATTATATACTAAAATAATCCCAAAAGTACTTTTAAAGTAAATAAAAAAGTATTTTTCTTAATATTCTTAGTACTTTGACCAAGTATACCTTTAAAATAAACAATTGGGGTTCTATTATCCAATGGATAATAGTTTCCCTAACATTTATTGTCCAATGGACAAAGAATAAAAACCAAAATAATTAAAAGAAAAAGAATAATCAAATTCCAATCCTATGGTTGAAAAGGTTCAAAAAAGTCAATGAGGGGCAAAATGGTCCTTTTACTGTTAGGAAAAAGTAACCAAATGATTTCCTAGTTTAGTTTCTACAACAAGTTGGTTAGAAACTAACTAGGCTTACCAAGCGGGGTTAAAGTGCAAGAAACAAAAGTTCAAGGGCTAAAGTGCAGTTATGACAAACTATTGGAAATTAAAGTAATTAAAATAAAATTCAAATATTTAACGAAATTTTTACCGACTAAAAATCAGGGTCGTTACAGAGTGCACCTTTGCCTCTCGTGGCAAAGGTCCTCCGATGCCTAAGTTAGTATCACGAACTAGCAATGAACCCTAATTATCAGAAGGAAGATAATAAGAGATCACCAGATATCGCGTACCTTTTACCTCCAGGTTTACCTCATATTTATAGGTTCACGGATGCTTGCTTTCCAAGCATCCCTGTTGCCTTAGGATTCCTATCTCGTATAGGAAACCTAGTATATCATGGATTCTCGTTCCCTTATCGGTATAATAGCTTATTCCTTTTGGGACTCTTTCTCCCAATCATCCGAATACCCCACTTGCGTTGGTTGTCTTGCCTTGATCCTATATACTCGGGATCTCATCCCTTTACGGAATACTACTATTCTGAAGCCTTCTGGAGCATCCCTGCCGCGTCATGTTTTAGGGCAACTTGTTCCTCTGTTCGGCTACCTCGTTACCGAACAGTCCATATGGACCATTGACTCCAAATGCAACTGGTCCATGTCGTTACGTTTGGACAAATGACTTCACATGTCTTTTGTCCTTATTAGCCGAACAGATAACCTGGGTTAACGACTTCTCATGTTACTGGTCCATGTAGCCGTTTATCGCACTGCCCGGCGATAAGTTCATCACGTGCCCCCGGTTCATCACGCGCTCGGTGACTAATTTTACCTGTTCGGGAATACCTCCCTACAATTGGCGCATCTGCGATCGCTTCGAGGTCCCGTATATGGCTCACAGCCGGGATGTGACGAGAGGGAGAGTGCTTCTAGAGTCCCCTTACGGCTAGCAGTGGTATATGGGCGATCGGGTATCACGTCATTGCTAAGGTTGGACACTTTCTTAGTCCCTGGTCCGCTCCCTCCTCTTGTGCTGACGACGAGCGAGTATACGCTGGAGGAGGTTGAGCGGTTCACGCAGCCGAACCCTCAGCTAGAGCAGTCGTTTTAGGCTAGCGCTAACTACGCAGAGTACCAGGCTCGGTACCTGATGCAAAGCTTTGGGATTCGCGCTGCTTGGGAGACGCAACGGCAGGCGCGAGGTGGTAGAGGTGGTAGAAGAAGAAGGGGAGGAAGGAGAGAAGATAAAGGCAGAGGAGATGAGGGCTCCCATGGTGGTGGCACAAGTCAGGGTGGAGCCGAGCTACCCACGCTTTCTTGGACAGTGGACTTGGTGTCCGCTCAGGGAGTCTCTGGCCTGGTGGAGGTCCTGTGTCCTATAGTCAAGCCTCCGAAGTCCTTCGCTCAGGTATGACATGCTTCTGTCACTTTTGTATCTATACTATTGGCACGACTTATTCTAATCGATCTTTATGTTTGGACAGGCGACTCCTGAGTATGCTAGGGAGATGGCGGTGGCCATGATGGGCCTAGAGCAACTGGTGCGGCAATATGTCATGGGTCACTCCCCACCAATATTGGCTCACGCCGGAGGGACGATGGTAAATCCATGGACTCTAGTTCCTTACCATTACTCCTATTCATAATTATGATGCAACTGCTATATGAACGCTATTCTATTGCAGGCCGGAGGAGGAGCTGCTCGGGGGCTACGCAGGAAGTCTATTCGCATGCCTATGCAACAGGCTTCGTCTGCTGGCTCTCGGGAGGAGACAGCGACACTCGGGCGGCACAGAGGAGGAGCCTATTGCCGTTTCGGACAAGACTGAAGAGCCTACAGATATTGATCTGGAGGACACCTCTGGTAGTACCGTGCCCTGGGTGACTCACACTCAAGAAGTTGTCAGCTCCGAGGCAGAGGAGGGGGTCTCCAAGGAGGACGAAGATGAGGACGAGGACAGAGTTTTCCCTTTTGCTTTTGTCTTTTAGTGGAGCCTGTGTGCTTCTTTTTTGGTTGGGTGCCTGTTTACCCTTGGTAGATAGGATTTTGAGCATCAGGCTTGCAAGCCTTGTTTTGTACTTCGACTCATGGATTCCTTTACGATTTCATATATATGCACAGAGATTGCCCTTCCATTGTCTTTTGTCATTCAATTTCTTTTATTGCTACTGTTCAAAGAAAATTGAGTAACTAAGACACTTACCGGAATGCGCAGCGTGCCATAGATCATAAAACTAAGTCCAATTCATGCTCTGCAATAGGGGATTCATTGACAAGGGAATAGAAATCAAAGAAGTAATAGAATAAGCTTTGAAAATTGACGCTAAATCCAGAAATTCTCATAGACGCCTTTGTTACGGGCTCGAACATGACCATATACAGTAATGACAATCTTCAAAGCTCGAGATGTGACTCCAAAGTTTGAACTTATGCTCGGAATACACCGGAAAACTCAAAAAATGTTGACTTTGAAAAGTGACAACTTCAAATCTTGACACGAGACCCGAATCGGAACTTAGACCAAGTCACTTTTGACTATTATGACCTGTGTGACTCTAAGAAACGACTTGAAACGGCTTAAAACGCAATTTGATGCTTCGTCATGATTCAAGAATGAGATTATATCGACTTTTTGTACCACGACCTTGAATCTCAGGAATTGACTCGAAACGAAACATCCTTGAAGTCCCAAATTCTTGCTAGAGTGTGTTCGGGTGGTTGGTGATGCCTTGAGATGCCTCAAATCCATTCCATGCTCTTGTTGTCAAAAACTGCAGAAATGTAGACGCAGTATGCCGTGCATTCTTTTAAAATGCCGTGCGTTACTCCTCAAGGTTTCACGAGGTACCGAAGCTATACCGCGCTGATTTCCTAGATCTAATACACCGTGCGTGGCTCTACTACGCCGCACGGGGTTATCTTCCTAACACTCTACATTTTTGTTGTTTCCCAAGGCATTTTCCACGAAGGTTGAAGTTTGACCTGTGCAAAGGTATTTCAAAGCCAATGCATGTCTGCATTGTACTTTAATGCTATGACCAAGCCTTTTCCTATGCAAGACTCATGGAAAATTTGTACTTTTGAAACCCAAGCCACCTTGAAAGTTAAAGTTGTTCCCTCCATCCTTCCTATAAATTCAGGCCTTTAACTCCAAACGCTTTCCATCCCACTCAAGTCTTACTCTTCTAAAGCTCACTCTTCCTCCCAATGGCCCTTTCGCTCACCGGATCAGTCCACCCATGGTTAGTTTCGATGGAGGGCGTTGATTGGGTCAACTTCCGGGCTCATGGCCTCTACTCCATGAGGTACCTTCACAACATCCGTTTTCGGCCCGAGCTTTTGAGGGCAGCTACGAGTCTTTGGGACTCGGAAGTTCACGTATTTCGCTTTGGCGAGCAAGAGCTTTGTCCTACCGTGGAGGAATTTCATGCGTACCTCGGCGGTTTTGGCTCGGGAGAAGTCATTATCCCTCCTGTTCGTGAGAGCATTCACAAGGTTTTATCTGCGACCCTTGGATTGAGTAGCGGCACCACCCGTTACATAGTTAGCAATGGTCACCTCAACGTGATGCGACTCATTGAGACGTTCCCCCCCCCCAGTGATCTAGCGGACATAACTTATCAAACTTGGCGCATGACTGCCCTCTGCATGTGCCTGCTTACAGCCTACCTTTTGGTACCCTCCACTGGTCATGCTAACCCAGCTTTGGTCAGCATTGCCATTCAAATCGAGGCTCGAAAGGACATGATTCCGATGGTTTTGGCGGAAACATTGATAGGTTTGGATAAAGTTTGTTCCGGAGAGACTGAGACTTTCGGGGGTAGTCCTCTCCTCCTACAGGTTGGCTTCTCACTCAGCTCTCATTTTTTAAGTCTTTCTCACGTTCTCATTTTACCTTAACGCTCGGTTCGGCTTGCTATGGTTTCTTACTTGTTTTTCTCTCCTTTGCAGATTTGGCTTTGTGATAAGGTGAATGTGCTAACCATCCCTCCTAGCAATTGGGCATACGAGGCTAGGTTGTTGTCCCTCCAATGCTTTGAGTTCGCAGACGGACGAGTACCTGAGTGGGTCAACTTCTTTAAACACCTACGGGCAAAGACCATTTCTTGGAGGTGTTCGTGACTAGATCTCCCTCTTATGACTATGCATTTCATGGGCCCCCAGTGGGTCGTCCTTGCTGGTTTGGAGGCCTTTACTTTCTATATCCCTTACCAGATTCAGCGTCAGCTTGGCCTTAGACAGGAGCCCCCTACACAGGTTATGGTCGATGTTGTTCTGCCCTTGTTTCGCCACTCCGTTCTTTGCTACTATTAGTTGTTCTAGAGAACTCATGAAGTGACTGATGTACACCCTTATTCGTCTGTGATGGTTCGCGGGAGCTATCGAAAGTGGTTAAGGAGGGACATTGCCGCAAGAGCTGGGCTCAAGGAAACTGACTCAATCCTACTACCCTGACCATGAAATAAATTGCGGACCTGCTTTGATCATGTTGTCTTATTCATTTTTGAAAGTTGTGCTCAGTCTTAGAAGCAGTTATTATAATAAAATGAGTTACGGAGGGTTTCCCCTTCCTTGATTCAATGCTCTAACTTCTCACAACTTGGATTTTTATTTTGATTGATGGTGACCGAGCCTCAGAGTGAGGCTACCTACGTATCCTTTTGGCAAAAGAATCATGTCATAACGTAGTTCAGGCCAAGGTTCGCTCTAGTTTTAACACTCTCCTTTTGTGCTCTAAATTTTGCCTAGTACCACACTCTCGGGTTTTCGGCCTAGCGAGCTCATTCATTATTTGCCTTAATTTTTGCCTAGGGTGCCCTTGCGGGTATTTAACCTAGTAGGCTTTTGCTCCAACTTTTGCCTAGGTCTGCCCGCCCTTGCGGTTTTCAGCCCAGTGAGCTTCTCTCAGGAATAGTAGTGTTTGAGCTGATCCAGGTTGACTAGAGTTGCAAATTCGTTCCCGTCCAAGTCAATGAGCTGTGTGGCTCCTCCAAACAAGATGGTCTTAATGATATACCGCCAGGACCACTTTGGTCGGAACTTTCCGCGTGAATCGTAAACTGGTGCCCGGACTTCCTTTAAAACCCTATCACCTTCCGGCAAGTCCCTTGGCTTCACCTTTTTGTTAAACGCGCGCGCAATTCTCCTTTGATACCTCTGGATATGATAAAAGAGCTCTTAACCGGCTTTCGTCGAGCAACATGAGCTCTTCGAACCGATTACTTAACCATTCTGCTTCTTGAACTTCACACTCGATCATGGTCCGAAGATATGGAACTTCTAACTCAATAGGGAGCACTGCCTCTATACCGTAAACCAAAGAGTAAGGGGTTGCTCCTGTTGGTGTATGTACAGATGTGCGATACCCCTATAGGGCCAACGACAACTGCTCATGCCAATCTCTTGTGGATTGAATGGTCTTTTCCAGAATAACTTTGATCGTTTTGTTAGCTGCTTCTACGGCTCCGTTGGTCTACGGCCGATAGGTTGTTGACTTATGTACTTGGATCTGAAACTCATCCAAAACTTCCTTGACTCGTCCTTTGAAGTGAACCCCATTGTTGGACACGAATGCTTGGGGGACTCCATACCGGTAGATGACATTTTGCTTGATGAAATGGGCAACTTGTACCGCAGTTAAAGTGGCATACGAAGCAACTTCGACCCATTCGTGAAGTAATCCACAGCCACCAGAATGAACTTATGACCGTTTGATGCAGTCGGCACAATACTTCCGATGACGTCAATTCCCCATACTGAGAAAGGCCATGGTGAGGCCATTTGATGCAATTCAGATGGCGGAACATGCATTAGATTGGCATGGATCTGGCATTTATGGCACTGCCGCACGTATTCAAGACATTCCGTCTCCATGGTGGACCAAAAATACCCCTGCCTTAGGATCTTCTTGGCGGGCATCATGCCGTTCATGTGAGGGTCACACACTCCTTCATGAATTTCTTCCATCACCCTTCTTGCCTTTGCACCATGGATGCATAACTTGTGCATGCCACATTGCGACCTCCGATATAGATTTCCTCCACAAATGATGTACTGCACTGCCATCCTCTGAAAAGCGATTTTGTCCTTCTTGCTCGATTCCATAGGGTATTCTCCCCTTTCTACGAATCTCCGAATGTCATAATACCAAGGGCAACCATCTTTAGGTTCATCAACAACCATGACATGCCGGTATACCGGCATATCTCTTTGTTCAATCACAATTGGTCTCAGTTTTACTCCAACAGGAATCTCGATCATGGATGCCAGTGTTGCCAATGCATCTCCGAATTGATTCTTGAGTCTTGGCACGTGAGTAAAGGTTACCTTGTTGAAGTGAGAGATGAGGTCTTCCAAATCCTAATGGTACGACTTTAGCTTCTCCTCTTTGACTTACCAATCGCCGTTGGCCTGTGACACTAACAGGTTGAAGTCCCCTACTACTTCCAATTTCTCTATACCGATTTTGATGGCCGCTTCCATACCTACAATGCAAGCCTCACACTCCGCTTGATTGTTAGTAACCTCAAAATTTAGCTTGAACGCGAACGGAATGTGAGATCCATCAGTTGCAATTAGCAACACACCGATTCCAAACCCTTTTTGATTAGCAGCCACGTCGGAGTACAACTTCCAAACATCTTCAGCTAGGGTCATTATGTCTTCGTCAGGAAACCCGAACTCAGCCTCTTCACCTCCCTCAACCGGGCTGTCGGCCAAGAAATCAGCAACAGCTCTTCCTTTTATAGACTTTCTGGTGGCATGCTTTAATTCAAATTCTGATAACATCAACAACCACCGTGCCATCCTTTCGGTAAGGGCTGGTTTCTCAAATAGGTACTTCAGGGGATCCATACGAGAAATGATCCTTACCGGATAAGTTAGCATATAGTGCCTCAACTTCCTGGAAGCCCAGACGAGTGCCCAGCATGTCTTTTCCAATGGAGTATAACGCTCCTCACATCCGACCATCTTTTTGCTTAGGTAGTAAACAGCTCTTTCAACCATATCGTCTCCTTCCTGCACCAGCATACTGTAGACACCCCAATTTGATTCCCCCGGTCATTTTGTCTCTTTTCAATTTATTTCTTTTCAGTTTCTTGTTCCCCCAATGATGAATCAGGTCGAGAACAGTTTTGATTGAAATGGTTTGAGTTTGGTGTATGTGGAACCCTTCCCTTAACACCAGAACCATTGAGCCCAGCTTTGACTATGGGTTTGACCTTCGCGCGATTTACTGAGACACTCGCGCGATGTTCTACTTGCCAGGTGGTGGTCAAAGTCAAACTTTGACCAATTGACCATCGCGGGGAAGTTAGAACCCTCGCGCGACGATCCCACTCCATCGCGCGATGGTCGACACCTGTCATATCCAGCTGGATTTTGTGATGATGAGGCACCTGCAGGACCATGTGACCCCGTTCCATCAACTGAACGGCGTTTGCTCGGCCATCCTTGCACCACCTAAACCCCCACTCTCCCATCAACTTAGCACCCCACTTCTCTACCAAGTGAGTGCTGCCAGCATTGTTGGCTGGCTGCATGGCCAAGTTCACCACCAAAGAGCTTCCTCTTTTCCTATAAAACCCCCCCCCTTTTGTTCTCTTTCAAAGGGTTACCAAAAAAATCCCAAATAAAAGAACAAGAGTCACAATCTTGATCTTCTCTCTCAATCAAGAAACTACTATCACTTTCTCCTTTGTCAAAGGCATACCACCTCACTCAACCATTCTCAAATCATCCAAGCAAAGGTATAATTTTTAGCCTTTACTGTCTCAATCCCTGAGGGGGGCTGACAGGGTCAGGACTGATAATCAATATCAGCTTCTAACCCCAAAGCCAGCAAATTTACAAGTTGCTGCGAATGGAGTACCCATGCGCGATGAACCCACATAATCGCGCGACGCTTCTAGCTCGTGTGATATGGTTCTCACGGGGATGGGTCTCTTGTTCTGATCCAGTTTATATGATTTCATGTTCTCATGTTTAATCATATTTGGTATATCTCACTGTCTTGCATGCTAAAATCAGTAGTTCAGTTTAGTTTGCTTTCCTTGTTCATGTTGGAATGCCCCTGGGTAGCTTCTGAATATGTCTCAGAGCCCAGGCATGCAAAGCAATTCCTGGATGTCCAGTCAGAACGGTCGCGCGATGAGGTCACTCCATCGCGCGATGGTTTGGTCATTTCCAGTGATTGCCCTTGCATGGGCAGCTAGGCCTTTGGTCTCTGTTTTTATCACCCTCACTGTTTAAGGGTTGTGTGTTATTCCTATTCAGTCAGATTGTAATAATTATTTACTTCTAGTACATATGAACTGTTTGGTTTGACCTGGGTGTGCACTGGTCCTTCCAGAGCCCAGAAGGAGATAAAATTGAACCTGTAAAAGGGATGTTGACACTCGCGCGAGGGTATGGGTATGTCGCGCGATGGTGTGACTTGCATGTTCCCATTCTGTGCATGCAAGTTGGTCACTGTTTGTGATAAATTCATACCCTGCACTGTTTTGGCATCCAGAAATCAGTGTTCAGTATTATCTCATTTATTTCATCCGTCCATGCTATCTATCACATCTTGCCAATATGTTACAGTTTTGAATCCCCGACTAACTGTTCCCCCGCCCTAATTGGCTAAAAACTGATTAATCAAACAGAATCGCAAACAAACAACATTTTTGCAAATGCCTAAATAGAGACCGATCTCCGGATTGGGCGAGAGGGGTGCCTTAAAACCCTTCCCCTCTCGTAACCTGGCTCCCGAACCCAGATATGGTTATGACGGACTGGTTCCTTAACTTTTTCAAATCAAACAGCGCGGCAAGTGCTTCGAAATATGGTTCCTTGGGTGTCGGACCTTCAAAACCCGAGTGGCGACTCTGTATTTTTGCGAGCGCTTGACGTCCAGCTTTCAAAGCGCTCCCGCGAACCGGCAGCATCTCTCCTTTCTCAAGAGGGTGGGGAACGGAATCCCTTCCCTGGAGGAGAGAAAGATCGGGGCAATTCGCATTGCCCACAGTGGCGACTCTGCTGGGGATCGAACCAATATTGGTTTATACTTAGAATTTAATACGTTTGAGAACAATCCCACGAAAGCCTGTCAAAACGGTGAGCTTCGCGCTGCCGAAGAAAGGATTGGTGATTTAACAGGACCTCGTGTCCGGCCATCCAATCTGGGGCTTTTCCGATTATTCTCTTGCGTAGTTCCTTCTAAGTATTGATCAATAAAGAGAGCCAAATTTGAAAAGGCATTTGCGAATTTGCGATTCTGTTTCATTAATCAAACTTTTTAGCATTCTCATTTGCATCGATGTGGGATAAGCCTCGTTGGATCGTTTTGGCAATCCGGCACGGTTTACCGGAGCCCGGGGACCCTGAATGACCAACAACCTTCGACGATGATGAGTCATTCTACCGTTTGACTGTTGCTCTGCGGTTACGCGGGTAGCAGGAGGTATATCTTGGCTCTAGTCCGAGGAACCTGTTTCAAGCCAAAACCAGCCTTTGCATATACAAAGCACTAGCACTCTCCAAATTAGGACAGGTACCTACAGGGTAAGATTACTTGCATCTAAACCCCATATATTGTCTACGTGTTACTGTTTTCCCTATTGCATGCACTGTTCATACATACATACCGTTTCGCGTAGAAGCATGTTTAGGGCGGCTCCTAGGTTCTCTCTCCTTCAAGTCTGTCTTATGTTTATTAGGACCTTACCATGGCCCGATGAGGAGTTGTGCATCTCAATGATGCAGTTGTCAATTCTCAAGTTCCTTGGATCAGTTAAACTTTGGGAAATCAAGACCTTCTAAAGCCTTTGGCTAATTACCCAGTCGAGGTTTCAAACAGAAAACGAGGAACAAAACGGGAAAAATACCGCGATGCTTACACCATTTTGGTTATCATGCGAAGCATGTACACCATTCGGGTTACGGCACTGTGCTGCCTATGCCTCCTTGGTTATAGCATCGTGCCTATCTACACCGAATTGTTCCAAGTTCAAAAGTTGAAATTTTCGAAACGGAATAAACCAAAATCTTTAGACTGCTTTGACATCTCTTTGCCTTAGTTGATACAAAAAGGATACACCATGAAAAGATTTCTGAGGATCACTGGTAATGTCCAAACGTCATAAAACAGACTTGTCTGCTAGTATTAGAGTCTAAGGGCGACACTGACGACGGTGGCTGTGTTTTCGCTTTAGTCTTTTATTTTAGATTAAAGTTTCTGCAGGGCCCTTATTAAGCCTTTTCTCACTTTCTGCACGCAAAGGTTCTGAATCATTGCTCCGCCAAGGAAAGTATCGAGGCAGAAAACCAAACCCACTTGGGAACGTCTGCACCGGAATCCGATTCAGAGACTAGTCAGATTGCAAGCCCAGTCAGTCACAACGGAAGACTCCCCGCGTTCTCTGCTTGCTACCCTGCAGTCAGCATCTTCTCCGGTCCTCGAAGAAACAGACTCTCCGGAATCACCTACCCCCTCCCTGCATCAAGCACCTCTGGGCCAACGGTCATGGCAGATCAACCGCAACCACTCTCTCTGGAAACCATGCTTATGAACATCCAGGCTAGTATCGCTGTTATACAACAAAGGGCTGCTCAGACAGATGCCAACATGACCCGCTTGAATGACCTCTTTAACACTCGTCTTCCTCCAACTGTTCAAGAGGAGGGCGAGGCCGAAGAGGACGTACATGAGCAACCTATCATGGTCGAAGATCCGGACCATCCAGGGCGTCTGGTCGCTTTGGTCAACACTCAGGGCACTCGGAATCCCACTCAGAATCCGGGCATCACTGCTGTTAGGACTGTTCAACACCCTGACATGACTGCTCTCGTCGCCAAGATGGCCAAGTTGGAAGAATCTGTTTCAAAGTCCGAAAAACTCAGTGCCGGAGGGATTGACTTGAACCGTCTCTGCCTTTATCCCAATGCCAAGCTTCCTGACAAGTTCAAAATGCCCGACATAGCCAAGTTTGATGGCACTGGCGATCCTAAAACCCATCTCTATGGTTACCATGCTGCCATGAAGCTCCTATCTGTCGAGCCCGAGGCCATGTCTCAGCTGTTTCCTCAAACCCTCTCGGGTCCCGCTTTCCATTGGTTTCTGTCACTCGACATTGCCAAGCGAAGGACTTGGGAGGACATCGGGGCTGCGTTTATTTTGCAGTATAGCTATAACTCCCAGCTCAAGATGACTACTCGGGAGTTGGAATCCACCAAGATGGACGCTAAGGAATCCTTCGCAGATTTTGTCAAGAGATGGAGGGCCAAAGCCGCTCAAATGACTGATCGCCCGAGCGAGAGAGATCAGCTCCGTATCATCTCCCGCAATCTCCAGCCAGACTATGCTAGGCACTTGGTCCTCGTTCAAGCATCCTCCAATTTTGACACCTTCTTCGACTCTGGTCTGGCCATCGAAGATGCATTACAGAGTGGGATTCTGTCAAAGGGAGAATCTTCCAATCCATCAAAGTCAAAGCCTCGGGCATATTCTGGAAATACTAATGCGCTGTTTGGGGGAGGGACTTACTCCAATACTGCAACCAGTGGTACCAATGCCTCTTCCTTGAAAGCTACTAACCAAATTGCCGAGGTCCATCAAGTTCAAACCCCGCAGAACAACCGACTGCGTAACCAACCTCGTAGTTTCTCCGCTTTTGAAGCACCGCTATCTTCAGTCATGGAGAAACTGATCCAATCGGGACATCTGAAGCTCCTCGACCCAACTCCCCTACCTAAGAAACCTTCGCCCAACTTCAAAGCCAATCTCTACTGTGCCTATCACCAAGGGCCTGGCCATCTTACCGATTCTTGCTTTCGCCTCCGACATGCGATTCAGGATCTCATAGATGAAGGGATTCTTCATGCTCCACCACCGACAGCTCAAAAACCCAACATCCTCGCCAATTATATGCCAAACCACAGCAATGCTCCGCGCATTAACCAGATATCCATCAGCCCCACTGATATATCCCTCAGCTCTACTATATTCAACCCCACCGACTATATAACCTCCACGAATCAACCTAGGCCGGTTGTGCCTATCCCCTTTCAATCCGAGGCCGAGATTTCCTATATCCGCTCCGAGGAAGGACAGTCGTCCAATTCCAATGAGCCCTCTGTGCGTCTACAGAACGGAGCATTTGTACTCAACGCTTCTATCAGTGACTTGTTCTACCAGCCCGTGCCTGCTGTACAGCTCAATTCTGCCTCTACCATGGAGAACCCGTACTTCAACGTGACGGATCCAAACCCCTCCTTAAGTCTGTTGGACCGCTTCAGAGTTGCTATTCCCCTTCAACCAGAGCAACAACTTGACATGCAAGCCGTAGGGTGGGCTATAGCTGATAATGACGACTATGCCACTCCCATAATCAATGAATGGACGGAGCTGGAATTAGAGGGATTCCCACCTAATCCCGAAGACGTCCCCTTTGACCACATCTGGTATGATGCTTGGATGGCCAATTACGAGGCAGCCATGGTTGATCCTTTGGATGGATTCTCGTTAGACATGCTCTTCCAACAACCTCAGCCTGTTTTGCTTGAGGAAGAGTACTATTGGGACCCCGAGCCTACTTGGCAATTTCCGTTAGGATTTGACCCTAATCCTCTTCAGGGTTACGCTCTGCCCGGCCATGAAATCCAGTATTTAGAGGAGGATCTCATTCAAGGTGAAACCCGTGTCCTAGGGGAATGTTTCTTCCCTTCCACTCTTGACAGGCTGGTTAACTCGGTGGCTGATCCCGAGTATGATCCCACTTTCTTCATCGTCGACGAAAACCTTCCGCGCCCTGTCGTGCCTTCCCCGCCTGAAGAGGACTGCAGCATCATGGTTACAGACCTTGTACCACCAGCTGATCTTTGGGATGTCAATGATGTAGTCAACATCCAGGTTGGGTCCGAAGTTTGGACTGTCAATCGCTCCCTCGCTGATGGAGGGCTGTGGGATGTCCCTTTCGTCGCTAGTACAGAACCAATCCAAGAAGCCATAGCTGTTGGGGATCTAGACTTTTGGGATTCACTCTTGATCAAAGATCTCACTGAGGACTTGGGTTTGAACATGGAAGTGCCTGTATCCCCTCTGACCTCTGACAAAGGGAAGCGCAAATTGGGAGAAGTCCCTGTTGATCTGTGGGACGATAGTCAAGACCCTCAAATGGTACCCTCTTTAGAGAACGTTCTTAATGTTACAAGAAGTGGACGAGTCTTTCAGCCTGCTAAACTGCAAGCAGGAAGTTCATCCAATTCTTCTAACCGGAAGAACCAACCTCCTATTTTCTCAGGGTCTGTACCACTTGAGGTACCGGTTAATGCCCCAAGCGACGACATGATTCAAAAGCAATTGGAGCGGATTCCCGCCGCCATATCACTCTGGGGACTAATCTGTTCCTCCCGGGAGCATCGTCAGAAGTTCTGCCACACTCTCTCTCGTCTTGAGATCCGACCGGACGTCACGCCTGAAGCAATGATTTCCCTTATCCTCCCACCTGCCTCTAAGCATACCGTGGTCTTCACCGATAAGGATCTGTCGCTTGAAGGAGTTGACCACAATCGACCCTTGCATATCACAGTCAAGTGCCGAGGACTCTGGGTTCCGACCGTTCTTATCGATAATGGCTCAGCAATCAACGTTTGCCCTTTGAGGGTGGCTCACCGTCTGGGACTGACTAAGAAAGACTTTGCACCTTCCAGCATGGCTGTTAAGGCATACGACAGCACACGTCGTCTGGTCGATGGCACACTCGTGCTCACTCTCGATGTGGAGGGGTTCAAAATGGATGTCGAGTTCCATGTGGTCGACATTCCAGCCTCGTTCAATCTCTTGCTAGGAAGACCATGGCTTCACAGATCTGACATCATGGCTGTCCCATCTACTCTTCATCAAAAAGTCATGCTGGGACTTCCCACTGGGACTTTGATTATCTGCGGGGATTCAGGCATTCGCCCGCTCGAGGAGGACGGCACACCTGTTTTGGGTATCGCGCACGACAACGAAGACGTCGATCTCGCAGGATTCTCTTTTGATACTTCTGGCTCGGTTATGGCCATCAACGTGGATGGGGACTTCATCATAAGCTCTGTCGCTCTGGACATTATGAGAAGGATGTCCTATCTACCCGGCCTTGGCTTAGGACTTCACCAACAAGGGATTCCGGAATTCCCTGCGTTTCCTTCCTGTGAGGGCCGCTTTGGCTTGGGATACTCTTCCTCTGCCAACGATGCCAAAAGAAGGAAAACCTCGATCTCTCTATGGTGATCCCAACAGCTACTTCGTCCGTGAAAAGGGGAATGATATCTATCGTGGGCAAGCTGAGCCCTTTATCGACTCGGTCACCGGGGAGCTGCTACCTGGTTTTGAGATCTTCGCGGATGATACTTGGTCTTCCAGTGACGAAGAGCCAGCTAGCGCGGAATTCAAGAGGAAGCTTAGCCAACCCAAGCCAAAGACTGACTGGCTGGGATCTTTTGATCAGGGCAGCTTGGAGCAGCTGTTTTGTGAATTCTCTCAAGTGGGTTTGGCCAAGGAAGCCGAGGAAGCCGAAGTGTTCATGCTAGGGCCCGACGCCCTCGAGGATCCCACCTCTCTTATCGTGGAAGCTAAGGGAAGCCTTAAAAATTGCATTTTCAAGCCACGCCTTACTTGCATTGATGACATAGCTGAGTCCGACACTGAGTCTGTCAGGTCTTTTGAGTCTAAGTCTAGCTCTGAGTCGGAGTTTGTGCCTCTCGGCCCTCCACGTCATAGCTTTTACTTCGAGTTCGACTCCCTTGTACTTGGCAACCCTACAGGGTCTTATGAAATGAAGGACTCCTCTTCTGACTACTTGAATGATCTTTATATAAACTGTGTCGACCCTGACGATGAAGGGATAGATTTTGATGGGGACATCCCCAAAGAAATCCGTGCTTTCATTGAAAGGGAAGACGAAAGGCATGCTCAGCCATTAAAAGAAGAGATAATCTTAATAAACTTGAAAGATGAGAGTGATCCTCGAATGGTTCAAGTGGGCTCCACGTTAGATCCGGAGGAGCATCATA
>WJXA01000497.1:0-40241 GCA_014282245.1 Rhododendron simsii | reverse complement strand
TTAAATATAAAAGTACATAAATCTTTCACACAACAAAATTATAATCTCATCTCTTTTGTTTCTTTCTTCACTTATTTTTCTTTTATCACTATGAACATGAATTTTCAAATTTAAAAGTTTTAATTATTTGAGAAAAAGGCTAAGTATTTGAGTATTTAAGTCGAACAAACAACATTAATAAGCTATTGCATATCACATAATTATATGCATAAGTAGTATTTGTTACAAAAAAAAAGTTGTAATTTACGGATAAGTAATAACGAAGAGTTGGAAAAAAAGTTTCGTAAAGTGAAAAGGCGTATCATTTTACATTTAGATCAAATGCAATACTTTGCCTCATAAGATTATCTTTTTTGCAATTCACATCTCTAATAAAGAATTTTATATTATCTAATTTATCATCTATTTCATATCCACTACAGATTTTACTTAACTCTGATAGAATTGTTTTTTTATCATAAAAAATGCTATGAATTCCAAATTATGGCATTTTAAAGAGATGTGAATATTGAAAATGATCAACTTTGTGGACGGAGAAAGTAAAATATTATACTACATTTGTCCCATAATAAGAAATGTCAAGTTTCACCTTTTATACTCCTCTTTCATAAATTTACCCATATTTATTAATATATAAGATCTCATTTAGTTTTACTAAATACAATCATAAAAATATTATAACTAATAAAATATATGAATCTGTGAATGGTGAAAATGAAAATATTTATGGGATTGTGGGAGTAGTTTGAAGGGTATGATGAGTGCACAACAAAAGCTCACCGTTCAAATTTTGTTGCTAATTTTTGAGGTATCTGGTAAAGGTGCTCTAAGAGTGTTTGGGAACCATTTATTTTTTGAATTTTGGATTTTTAGATTGTAAGCTGTAGATTGTAGGTTATAGATCTTTAGATTATAATCAAAATATGTCAAAATTGGATAATAATTTGCAGAGTAAGTCTTGAAGAGGAGTAATGCATAAATTTGTATTGAGAACGGCCAAAAACCTCCTTAGCTGAAGATTTTTGAATCTTCCATTCTTCATTTTAAGTATTTCCAAACACTCAGAATACAAAATGTAACACACAGAATACAAAAAGTGAGTACCAAACACCCACTAAATTGGAAATTGCTGAATATAAACAAACACTGTTCAATAATAGTAATAATTGAAAAGGAGCCATGCCTGAAATTGCTGAACATGTATCTTCTGATCAATACCCCTACTGTGACAATATTGGGCCATGTTCATATAAAGTTCTTATTTTTAATTACTTATTTTTTACTATACAAGATAGGTCATTCTCTTACAATAGATAACATTTAAATTAAAAAACAAGTACCTATACAGAACCGCCTCCAATTCAATAAACTTTTTTTTTTTTGAAGATGTCAATTCAATAAACTTTTGATGATTACCGATGGGAAATGATATTAGCACTCCAAAAATTGATGCAGGCACTCCAAAATCAGTGTATTTCCAAAGTCACTTTCCTTTGTTTTTTGGAGTGCCTGCATCAAATTTTGGAGTGCCAATATCATTTCCCTTACCGATTTCATACTCTTCTTTATTGCCCAAGTCCCATCCACCCGTTTGCCAGAAGTTCAGTGGCCCCCTCAACCACCACCAATGTCTGGTCGCTTAATTGGATTTGTATCAGCTGGGCTCATGGTGTCGACAGAAAAGGTTTGCGTGGCGAGAAAGGTTGCAATAGATTTATTGGTTGCCAACTTCAATTTTAACCATATTTGTTTTGAATGATTTGGTCAATTAATGCCTACAATTGTACGGCCAAATTATTTTTTGCCTTTAACAACGCAGAAATAATTGAAGGTTTTATTTAGAAGAAATTAAATAGGCATCCTCTTTACTAGACTTATTTAGGTGTACATCCTATTGATTTTAAATACTTATGTTCTCATCCTCAAATTGTCATTTTGCCCAATTATACCCCTATTTATATATTTTTATAATTTATATATATATCGGGGCGGTTCCGGGGACACTTAAAAAAACCCTTAAAAAAACACTCCAAATCTTAATCTCATAGTTCCCGATCAAATTTTGATGATCCGAGCCGCTCAATGTGTTCAGAATGTGATTTTAAGGGTACCCGCGAGAAACTGGCAAAAAAACTAACCGGAAAGGGCTTGATTTGAGTAGTTTTTTATTGAACCGTTCAATAAAGTTCAATAAAAAACTGTTCGGATGAAGCCATTCCGGGTCTTTTTTTTTTGCTGATTTCTCGCGGGCACCCTTAATATCACGTTCTGATTACATTGAGCGGCTCGGATCATCAAAATTCGATCGGGAACTTGGGAGTGTTTTTTTAAGGGTTTTTTTAAGTGTCCCCGGAACCGCCCCGTATATATAAACATATGGGATATACGTAGGTTTCAATCCCACAATTACAGGGATTATGCAAATCCCCTCTCCCACCCAACCACCACTTACTGTCCTCTCCATCTCCACAATTTCCGCCCATGTATTTATCTCTGTCGTCCTCCAATGATTAGATTTTTCTTTCCAATTTCTGTCTACTAGTTGATAGTCCACACTCTCAATTGAAACCTTGATACGAGTACAAATTCTTGTGCTTAAACCCTACTTTTTTTTCACCTCTGTTTAGTAATAACAAAACCCCATGAGTAAAATGTCTATTTTATGGGTACCCAGAAGTTTTTTTCTCCGTCTATGAACAAAATCCCCCTGGGTTTTCTAAATAAAGGTTTCTCGGTGGAGTTTACATGTAAAACCATGCTTAAGCTTGCTAATTATTTCTGGGTTTTGGCCTACAAGTATGTTTTCCTCCTTTTGGTTTATCATGGAGGGCGCCCATTCATGACAGATTCTTTTGGGAGATTTTTGTTAAAAGTAAGACTAACCGCCGCTGTAGTTATCGGGTTCCGTCCTCCGCCGTTCCCAGAATCCGTCCTCAGCCGCCGTTCCCGAAATCCGTCCACCACCGCCATTCCCAGGTTTCGTCCAAACATGATTAAATGGTAATTTGCAAAAATCTGTCATAATTTTATTGATGTGCTTTTAGTTGAAATTTGATGTATTGTGTATTATTGATTTTATTTGATATTTAAAAACGAGAGTGGACGACATCAAAATAGTCATGAATGGTCGAGGTTCTAAGGTTGAGTCACATCGCTTCCGTCCTCTTAATCGCCGCTGTTATCGGATTCCGTTGCCGGAATATCAAATTTAAATATTATGTTTTTCGATTTTGTCATGTTTGTGAATTGATGATGTTTTGTTCATCTACCTCGATCGAAACCTATACTTCTCAAAACTTGTCATGTTTTCTGATTTTTGTCATGTTTTGTTTATCTACATATCTCGATTGAAACCTACATTTTTCGAAACTTGTCATGTTTTCCGATTTTGTCATATTTTTTAATTGATCTTGTTTTGTTCATCCACCTCGATCAGGTTTTGTCATGTTTTGCCATGTTTTTTGGTTTACACATTCGTTTTTATAAAAGTCGTGTTTTCTTTTTAGATTTTAGGGGAATGAAAAAATGAGAGAGAAGATTAGGAGAGAGAAAAAAATTCAAAAGATTAGATGAGAGAAATGTTTGAAAGAGGAGAGAGAATTGAGATAATTAGAAAAGATAAAAAAAGAGAAAGATATGAAAAATTAGGAGAAAGAAAGGGTAGTTTAGGATTTAATTGAATTTGAGGATGAAAAGATAAGTATTTAAACACATTAGGATGAACACCTAAATAAGTAGGGTGAAAAGGATGGCTAATTAAATTCCCCTAAATGCTAGTAGAAAGTTGCAGGTTCTAAAAATTATCAAAATCACCCTCGAGGTTTCTAAAAATTACAAAGTGCTTCTCACGTTTGGAGAATCACAAAATATCCTCTATTGCATAACAAATTACTCCCTTGTTGCAATGTAGCCGCTTGAAAATTCGACGAAATCTATCTGACATTATCAAATCCTAATAACAATGAACCAAACTAGTATCTTTTTTTAGACTATAAAAGTCTATTTTCACACCACTGCAACCTTCCACGAGCTACAAAAAGACAGAGTGTTTTATTGTAACTACTACTCCATCCGTCTCGATTTGTTTGTCCCCTTTTTGACTTATACGTGTTCCAAATTGACTGTCTAATTTTGAATCAATGGCTCAGATTATGTAAATTTTCAAAGCAATGGATTATATTTGGTTTCCTTAATAAATTGAAAAACCGAGATTGGACAAACAAATCGGGACGGAGGGAGTAAAATTTAATGACGTAAGATAGTTTCTGTCGGACTTCCTAGCAGCTATAAACTAGGACAAGGAGGTAATTTGATATGCGACAATTATTTGTAATTTCTCAAACATGAACGGGCAATCTATTTTGCAAAACCTTGGGGCTAGCTGGTATTAATTTGCCCTTTATTTAAAAGAAAATTGATCACCATGATTGGAAACAAACGGTTTGCTTGTTTAATCACATAGTAAGATGTTCACGACACAATCCAAAACGTCTTTTGTTCTTTGGTTGAGTTGTGGAATTTTTTATTAAACTAAAAGGTAATTTTCTTATTTTTATCTTTTAGTCTTGATTCAGAATTGAGTTCCTAAACTTTGAATGAAAGTTGAAAGATTTGATCAACCACTTACACAATCCAACTAAGCTTATTTTTTGCAGGGCTACTTGAAAAAGTTATTTTAAAATTAATGAACAATTTAAATTATCTATGCGAGACCCAAAAGTGAGCTCCACACGCCGTCAGTACATTATCGGTACATTTTCCGTTGGTACCTACAATCCATTTGGATTTAGGATTTGATTTTGGATGGATAGAGAAGGATGATTGATTTGAGGGTAGATATGGAATGATGGTACATATGTAATGAGATCCGATATTTGGATGGTTTTTTGAGAAGGGGGATTTGGAGGGTGGATATGATGAGATAATATGTCAAATGACTTAATTGCCCTTGTGTATTGATTTAATGTTAATTTATATTACAATAATTGCAATATAATTATATATTAAATCCAAATTGTATTTATAATTATACAATTTGGCATTAAATCAAAATTGAAATTACTTATCCGAAATATAAAAACCCCAAAATTACTGATCACCAATGGACTTGTAGTTTAGTTGGTAATTCTTGGCTCTCTCTTGTGGGAGATCAGGGTTCGAGCCCCGTTGTGGGCGGTTTGTGGATTCAAGGCTATGGATAGCCTTTGAGGCCCCTTTTGATAACTTGATTCGGCCATGGGATTGGACTAATATCCCTTCGGACTATTAATTCCTTATTTGGTAACACAAATGGCTCCGGATTGTGAATCCCATAGGATGAGGAAGCCGGACTTTAGGGGGTATTAGCAATATCCCGTGGGACTTTGTATTCATAGTTCAATCCCAACCCCTTCTCATTACCAATTTCTTTTATCAATCCAATCTCATCATCCCATTTCAAACAAACATGATATTAATAATTCCATCATCTAATCCCATCCCAAATAAATATACTTATTAATCCATTCTCATTACCAATCCCAATCCTAATCCCATCTCCTTACAAATCTCATCCATCTATCACTTTTATCAAACAGGACCTGAATTCCCTACAGGCTAACTCATTAACTTCCTCTACTAACCCTCGTTGATACATACAATATTGGCAGAAAAAAAAACCAAATCCAATATTCAGCATCCACGCCAAACTTAACATATCTCCCCCTCTCTCTCAACCAAACCCAGCAGCTATGCCACATCGCCTCCAACCTCGCATTATCTCTTCCTTATCTCCATCCAACCTCCACTCACCAAAATCCTATGATCGACGACCTCCTTCTCCAATGCCGACGATCTCTGCGAGGTACCACTCCTCCTCCCCTCTCTCTCTCCTCTCTTCTCCTCTCTCTCTCTCTCTCTCTGGTTTCTATGCTTTACTCCACATACGCATGATGGAATACAAAAAGCAAGGGCGAAATGGTCATTACACAATCCCGCTTCACCAGTGCCCTATTGTTCACAAATCCACCTTTTTAAAGGATAGAAGAAGTTGATGCCAATGTTAATGTGCCAATGTCTTTGGTGCAGACTGTGCAGAAATGTTGGCAAAATAAACAAGTGCCGGTCAGCATGAACACAACCCAATTTGGAAGAGGAAGACGATATATTGGCCAACCACGAAGTTCTATGGCAAGGAATAATGGTCTTTGATACGTTAGAAGAGGCCAGCCATAAAGAAACATAGAGAAGAATCATTTTCCAATGTTGGAAGCATCTTTTCTGGAATGTCTATGTGTGGAGTGCAGAGCCAACTACTTGATTTTCAAGGATTTGGACAGGCAAGGAGCATATTTTTTCCCTAAGAGAATGGATCAAAAGGCTTTGAATCAGAATAGCCAAGGAAGGCCTTGGATGGTTGCTAATTAGAACAAAGAAGAGAAGCCATGGTTGGCTTCGAAGAGAAACACACCAACAAGCCCAGCTCCACCAACTCCAAAGAGGGAATATCCTCCTCAGAAAAGGGTCAATACTGGAAAAGAAGCAGTAACTCAGGGAGATCAAGAAGTGTCACAGGAGCAGTTCTCTTTGGTGAAAGGAGTACCTAATTGGTTCTTGAAAAAGATCAAACCAGAGTTATTTCAAGGATATAAGGATTTGTCCAAGACAGGTAAAACTTATAAACCACCATATTCACTTGTTGGCCATTGGGTTTTGGTTAGAGATCCAAAGACCAATGTAACGCCCCCAATTTTGGGTACGTTAATGACGCATTTATTACATAATAAAGAGAGTCTGGCTCATTTATTACATCATAAATACATCATAAGTAAAGGGTACATTCATACAACCAAGGAGAAACTATGGTTCCTATCTACAGCTTCGCCTGCTCTTCCATCCCAGCCAGCTCCTCGGCTCCGTACGCCTCCAAGCTGAAGATCTCGCCCTGCTCATCTAAGGGGTCTGACACATTATACCGGCGTCGCCACCAATATAATATGCCAGGGTCACCCAAAGGCAACACCGTGAGCTACAACGCTCAATAGGAAAACCTTACCCACTAACCTTATAACGGTAAAACACTTACAACAACACTAACAATCACACATTTACATTTGTTAACCATCTATCGTTGGTGTCCAAGATTTCTCGTGTTTCTCCTACGCGACTCGTCATAGACCATGTCAAAGTTTTCCACTTACGAAACCATTTTTCAAAATCCTTTGCATTGGCTCCGTACCGCGGATAACCAAGCCTTTCAAAATCATTTGACATTGGCTCCGTACCGCAGATAACCAAGCCACACACACACCCTTTCAAAATCATTTGACATTGGCTCCGTACCGCAGATAACCAAGCCACACACCCAACCTCGGTTCCGCCGCGCCGGGTTCCCGAGTATCCTCACAATGGTTCCGTCGCGCCGGGTTCCCATTGGCACGCAACACTAGCATTGGCTCCTTTCCATGGATAACCAAGCCATATTACCAATAAGGCTACCACGTTCGGCCCTATTGGCAATCTTCACAAAGGGCTACCAAGTCCGGCCACATTGTGGTTTTCACAACCCACGCAATGGGCTACCAAGTCCGGCCACATTATGGTTTTCAAACACATCTCACGTAATACCACCAAATTAGTCATTACGTAGTTTCAAAATATTTCCTTCCTCGGAAAAACTTATCCTTTCATAAACCACACCCTAGGTGCCATGTTTCTACTTTTCTCAGTTTTCGTGTCTCGTTACATGCAAAGACTTCGCCGTAGGACAAGGGTAAGCATAAATCATTTCCTTGTAAACAAACAAGATCATCTCTATCATGTTTAAATCAACGCTTAAAGCATAACGCCACATGTTCGGACGCCCTTGGAGTGATAAATCACTTATGCTTTATCGTGTCACAAGTAATGCAAGCAATTCATATATGCATGCTCATATTCATCTTTAAAGATCAAAACACAATTAATTGACATGAAAAGTAATTCAAGATAACATACTTATACATAGGGATAGGGATAAGGGTATCCTACCTTGATCCGAAACTAGTCGGGGCCGAATAAGCTATTTGAAAATCCACGGGTGATGAAACTCGCGAATCTGGCCCAAACTTTGGACGGCAGTAACTCGGTCAATCTTTGGCCGAATATGCTTTGTCTTAGGTCCAAATCGAAGCTCAAGAAATTCTCTACAACTTTCGTGAAGAAAGTTGATCCTAGAAATGACTTTAGGTTGGAGAAAAATAGTGATAAAGGAGAAGACAGTAAAGCTGTCTGGAATTTGGAATCCGAAATTTTACTGAACTTCGGATGACAATATCTCGGTCATTTCTTGACCGATTGGGGTGCTTTTTGAGCCTAACTTGAAGCTCTCGAAGTGCTCTACAACTTTCCAGAAGGAAGTTGGTTCTAAAAACTACTCTAAGAAGGAGAAAACTGGGAATTTTCGAAGGGCAGTAGGCTGCCAGGAAGTGGAATCCGAGATTTCTAGAGAGAAGGAAGAGCAAATGCTTTGAGGTGTGCTTTGAAAGGCTTGGAATGGCCTTCTATTTATAGGCAAGAGCTTGGCCCTCTCCTCTCTCTCTCTCTAAGTCTCACCTTGACACTTGGCATGAATCTTGGAAGATCAAAGGAAATCCTAGGCTTGCATGGCTACTTTTGTACCAAGATTTGATCTTGGATCAATTGAATGGCTAGGATTGATCCTTGGTGGGCAAGAAAGAGATTGGTACAAGATCCAAGGGTTTAAACCATTGCAAGGTGTATACAAGAGTACAATGGAGGTTAATGGAGGTGATTTCTTAGCAAGGAAGAATAGATACACCAAGGATTTGAAGTACTTTGAAAGATCAAGCAAGTACCAATCAAATCTCTCTCCCTCTCTCCTCCCATTCGGCTCTCTCTCTCTCCCTCTCTCTCTCACGGCCTCTCTCTCCCTCTCTCCTCTCTTGCTTCCTCAAGGTACATATATATGTATATATATGCAAGCAAACAATTAAAATAGTAGTACTTTTAGTACCAAAAGATCTAAGGGCTAGAAAGACTAAGATTTACCTAATAAACTAATGGATTGAGCACATGGTACTTAGGGCAATACTTTAACCTCTCATGTACTAGAATAATATATACTTGGATACACATGTACAATTGGAAGATCACAATCTCAATAGAAAAATAAACAAGGGTACTTAAGAATCATGGTACTAAGTACCCTACCTTTTAAAATAATGGAATACTTTCACATGGTTTAAAAGAAAAGTTTATTTTAATAAAACCCCATGGTACTTTGAAAGACTAAGCTTTTACCCAATGGGTAATAAAATCCCTAACTTCTATTATCCAATGGATAATAGTTATTAGGCAACTTATATATTAAAATAAATCCCAAAAGTACTTTAAAGAAATTAAAAAGTATTTTTCTTAATATTCTTAGTACTTTGACCAAGTATACTTTTAAAATAAACAATTGGGGTTCTATTATCCAATGGATAATAGTTTCCCTAGCAATCTTTGTCCAATGGACAAAGAATAAAACCAAAATAATTAAAAGAAAAAGAATATTCAATACTTTAGTCTAGGGTTTAAAAAGGTTCAAAAGGTTCACGAGGGGCAAAACGGTCATTTTGCGGTCAGGGAAAAGTAACTAGATGGCTTGCTAGTTCGGTTTCTCCAACAGGTTGGTTAGAAACTAACTAGGCTTGCTAAATAGGGCTAAAGCGCAAGAAATGAAAGTTCAATGGCTAAATTGCAGTTATGACAAACTATCGGAAATTAAAGCAATATAACCAATTAAAACAAATAACTTGAATAAGAAATAAATTCAAGGGGCAAAAATGTAATTATGACAAATTATAGGAGTAAATCAAAGCAAATTCAAGTAATCAATAAAAATTCAAATACTTAGCGAAATTTTTTAACGACTGAAAATCAGGGTCGTTACAGCCAAGGTGCCACAAATGGTCTCTATCCTAACAAGGACCCAGAAGAGGAAGCTTCAGAGAAGGTATTCCCTTTTCCAAATGGAAGAACTCCCTCCAACGAGTAAAGTGTGGAGAGAGACTAAGCCAAATCCTAGATTTAACAGGGTTCGAAAGGAAGAATCCGAAGATCTTGTTCAGGAGGAATACCAGCATTTGGAGGAAAACACTTTGATGGAAATAACAACAGCCATGGATGATGATGAAGGTGATCAGAACCTTGCTTCTGCAAATTCTTTGGCTAGTTATCAATCATTGTTGTTGGAAGTCATGCTAGTTAAACTAGAGGAAAGAGAAAGAAGTTCTTCTCCTATGGAGACTTCTGCTATAGTAGGTAATGAAGTAGAAGTGAAAGGTGAGGACGAACAAGAACAGTCATGTGGAGAGAAGGTAATTCAATTTGGTTCAATACCAGAGGTGCAGATCAATATGATACAGCCTTCCAGTATGACTTTTGTAAGTCCAGACTGGTCTCTAACTCCCTCAGTCTCTCAACCAAATGAAGGCCCATTGGAAGTAATTGAGATTTCCAACAGTGAAAAATTAGAAGTTTGGGAGGAGATGCAAGAGACCAAGGAGGCACAAATGATGGACAGGGATTATGATATTCTTATTTTAACCAATGAAATTCAGGACATTGAAGCAACTTCGAAAGAAATTGCTAGTTTTGCCCCAAATGCTGAATCAGATTCAGATTCACCTCTAATTGTGGATTTGAATTATGCTGGTGTTTCTTATCCATTCAAGCCTCCATCAGATTCTATGAGACAGCATTTGAAACCATTATACATCTCTGCAACATTTGATGGGATCCCTCTCAACAGAGTTCTAGTTGATAATGGAGTTGCAGTTAACATTTTACCTGTTCGAACCCTCAAGAAGTTAGGAAAAGAAAAGGTTAAGTTGATTCCTACTAGCACCTCCATTGCAGGTTTCATTGGAGAAAGTAAAAGTGCCAAGGAAATAGTTTCTATTCGATTGGCAGTTGGAGGTATAGAGACTGATACAACCTTTTTTTGTTGTTGATACTTTTGTAAGCAAGAACAATGCTTTATTGGGAAGAGATTGGATACATCTGAATGGATGCATTCCACCTTCCATGCACCAAGCATTGATGATTGTGAAATTTGAGAAGGGCAGAGAAATAGGGATTGAAGAAATAAAGGTAGATCCTCATCCATTCAGTGCTTCAGCAAACTTTGCTAAAGCAGAGATGTACAAGCTTGAAATTGTACTTCTCAATGAGTTTACGCACGCAGCCACGCACCCAACCAGCGAGATGGATAGTGGGGAATTGGTTAAGCTGAAGGCAAAGCTGAAACAAACGGTTAGTTTTGAATCAGACACCCCAACAGATGATGCTTGGATGTAAGTCTGAGAATGAAGCAGCAGAAGCCAGTTGGTTGGCTTTGGTGAAACATTTGGCTCTCAAAGTTGAATAGAAAGTTCAGGAAGAGAATGTTTGGGACGATGCTTTAGGAGATAGATCTGAACTGATCTCAGAGTCTAAAGCTTTTGAAAAAATACTATCCAACACTGTGGACTCCCAAGACCTTTTGGAAGAAGTCAAATTGGGAGATGATGAAAATCCTAACCCTGTACAAATTAACAAGTGGCTAGATGCTGATGCAAAGGCCAAGTTAATAGAGGTATTAAGGGAAAACAAGGATTGTTTTGCCTGGAGTTATAATAAATTGCCAGGTTTAGATAGAGAATTGGTAGAGCACAAACTACCTATCAAACCACAGTTCAAGCCGTTCAAACAGTCACTTAGAAAGATGTCCCTAGAGATTATAGCCAAAGTCAAGGAGGAAGTTCAGAACCTTTTGAATGTTGGCTTCATTAGGATAGCAAGGTATGTTGAATGGTTATCTAATATAGTCGTTGTCCCTAAGAAAAATGGAAAGATAAGAATTTGTGTTGATTTTAGAGATTTAAATTTAGCAACACCTAAAGATGAATATCCATTGCCAATGGTGGACATATTGGTGGACGGTTCGGCTGACCACAAAATATTGTCTATTATGGATGGGCATTTTGGGTACAATCAAATCTTTATAGCTGAAGAAGATGTCCATAAAACAGCATTTAGAGCTCCTAGCAATATAGCGACCTTCGAATGGGTTAAAATGCCTTTTGGTCTTAAAAATGCTGGAGCTACGTACTGGAGGGCTATGAATACTATTTTTCATGAGCTTGCTGGAACATTTTTGGAATGCTATATAGATGACATAATTGTGAAATCAAGTTCTATTGATGATCATCTTGAACATATATACAATATTGACAAGAAAAAAAAAAACCCAAATCCAACATTCAGCATCCACGCCAAACCCAACATCTCTCTCTCTCTCTCTCTCTCTCTCTCTCTCTCTCTCTCTCTCTCTCTCTCTCTCTCTCAACCAAACCTAGCAGCTATGCCAGCATTTCCTCCAACCTCCACTATCGCTTCCCTATCTCCATCCAACCTCCACTCACGAAAATCCTATGATTGACGACCTCCTTCTCCAACGCCGACGATCTCTGCGTGGTACCACTCCTCCTCTCCTCTCTCTCCCTCTTCGATCTGGTTTCTACGCTTTACTCCACATAAGCATGATGGAATACAAAAAGCAAGGGCAAATTGGTCATTACACAATCCCGCTTCACCAACGCCCTATCATTCATAAATCCACCCACAGGTGGATTACAAATCCAATCCCCACTCAAATCCGGCTCACGTTTTTCACACTGGATATGGGGAGAAGGAGGAGATGTACTCCGGGCGCTCAACATATCATGGGCAAATCCCTCAGCCAAACAGCCTGCTATAGTTTTTCTAACTTTGAAGGAGGATAAGAGGGTAATTCTACATACCAACTCACCTAGGCAATTGCTGACTAGGGAGAGATATAATGGACTCTTTAAACACACATATGTAGACACCCTATTTTGAACTATCCGGATTAGCTTATTTATGGTCTTTCGTTGCCCCAATGATGACTAAGGTCGAGAACATTCCAAGGTCGATGGCAGGTTTTGAGCTTTGAGCTTTGGGCATTCCTCATCCAAACCCTTTCAATATCTATTTCAAACCCTTCAAGCCAAAACCAAATGGCCCCAGCAAAACCATACTTGCATACGCCAGTGTTCTCTTGGCGTGCGCCAGTGAACTGCCACGTGTCGGTCATCGACCGTTGACTCAGTAATAACTGGCGCACGCAAGTCCAACTCTGGCGTACGCCGGTCAAGGCCGGTCAAATCACCACTTTTTCTGTCACGTGCTAGAGACTTTGTAACCGTCCCAGTATAGTGCGCAGCCTCCTGATGATTGTTTTCTGCAGGGGACGTCCCCCTCTCTCTCCTACACACCCCATCACCTAGTCTCATGCATTAAATGCATGGGAGACTCCTCTCCTTAACTCAACCCACCTCCTAACCCAACTAATCAGCCCCTCCTCCTCAGTCCATTCCCTCTATAAATACCCCCCTTGCATTCATTTGCAAGGGGTTAACCACCATTAAGAGTCTAACTCCATTTTCTCCTCTCTTTTGCTCTCTCTCTTCTCCTCCATTGAAAGAGAAAGAGGTGAAAGACTTCCACCCATCCACACTACCATTCAATCAAAAATCCAACCTCCATCTTCAACTTCAAAGCTCAAACCACCTTCAATCCTTACACCAAAGGTACACCACCTTTGTGTGGTTTTCTGTTTTTGATCCCTGAGGGGAACCAGAAGGACCCAGGCTAGTAATCGATACTAGTCCTGGCCTTAAACTGGCTTAAAGCAAAGATCGTGTGAAATGAGAGATGGCGCACGCTAGTAACGTAAAGCTGTACGCCCGTCATGACAGTATGTGCATACTGGTTTGGGGATCATTGATCACTATTTCTTACTTGTATTTTGCTTTCATCACCTTATTGCATGCTAAAAACCAATCTTCTACTCTTCTGTACTGTAGAACTGTTTAGTTGTAGCTCTCAACATGTGTTCTTTGTTTGATCTAGAAGGCCTCTGGGATCATTCTGGTCATGTTCCAGAGCCTAGATGATGCAAAGCCAAGGACTGGACTAAAGTAAAACTGGCCTACGGTCGTTAGGGACTGGCATACGGTTGTCATATCAGGCTCCAGTGGCTGGCCCTTGCATTTAACTTAGCATTGGCCTCCTTTCATGTCCCCACACTGTTTTTGAGGTATTCTGTTATCTTTCATGGCTTGAAGCCATTTTATCTGTCTGTAATTGTATATATTCTGCTCTGTCAACTGCGTGATTTGTCCTGGGTGTGCGCTGGTCCATTCCAGAGCCCAGGGGGTTACAAACAAAGACTGTGAGATCAGATGAGTGAAGTACGCCAGTTATGTAGTGGCGTGCGCAGGTCATATCAGCCTGCAGTGGCTCAGTCAGTGCATACTGGTGTGATACCTACCCACGTCCCTCCAGTGCAATGTACTCCAATTTATTTGGAGTACTCTCGGTGCTTGTTCTCAATCTATATTCATCATTCCAAGCAAATCATCTCCATGAGCATTTTTGTTACATAACTGTAATTTGTCACCATTTTAATCCCTATTAACTGTTCCCCCGCCCTAACTGGCTAAAAAATGATCAATGAGAGAAAAGTGCAAACGTTTTATAAAAATGTCTGAGTAGAGACCGATCTCCCGATTAGGCGAGAGGGGTGCCATAAAACCCTTCCCCTCTCGTAACCTGGCTCCCGAACCTCAGATATCGAAGGTGATGACGAACTAGTCTACGCCTTTTCAAAATCAAACAACGCAGCAAGCGTTTCGAGTTTGGTTTCTTGGGTATTTCACCGCTAAAAACCCAAGTGGCGATTCTGAATCGAAGCGTTTCGCCGCGCTTTTTCAAAGAGGGCCGCACCCGATTTTAAAACTGCAAAATTGAAATTTTGGGGCGTGTCCCCACAGTGGCGACTTTGCTAGGGATCTTATTACATTGATTGATATTTGGCAATTAATACATGAATGAACAATCTTTTAAAAGTCTGTCAAAATAGTACGCTCCTGTTTGGGCTGAATTAACTCAAATCAATTGGCAAATAATTGTGTGCGGGCGTGCCAGAAAAGAAATAACTTCAAAGAAGAAATTACTCTTTTCAAAATGATTTGAAACCACTAATTTCAATCAGGCAATTGTGTTATCCGTTCGATTACCTCAACTAAGAGGATTTTTCCTTAAGGTATCAACCAAATAAAAGATTGACGCGCTTCGAAATCAGAAAAGATGATTGAACACAAACAAACCTGAATCTAATCAAAGGTAAGTTTGTATACAAACACTCTTAAGATTCTATCAAGAATAATAAAGAAATGCAAGCACACTGAATTTAATCAAAAGCGAACTTGCAAACAACTATTCTTTGGTAAGAAAAGAGCTTAAAGGAAATAAGAAAACTTGAATTTAATCGAAAGCAGTCTTACATGCAAATAAGCCTTCAACTTACAAAAAAGATCCTACTCTAAACTAAAACTAATCTAAGATAGATCTCTGAGCAATCATTTTGTATGAATTGTCAGATGATATGGATTTTTTGTGTGTCCCTTTCTCTTCAATTGCTTCTTCTATTTATAGACGCTGAGTTTGCCTTCGAACCCCCACGTCTTCGATTGATATCCACGTTGGCCACATAAAACGGTTGAGGGGGGTCTTCGAACGGTTATCCTGATATTTCCAGAATCCCTTCTTCTCCTGCTTGCTTCGATCGTGGTGTTCGTGGCTCCATGCTTAAATAACGGTTCCCACTTCCAAGCAACGTGGTTTAGTGTTTGGCTCAGAATAATCCCCTACAATCATGTCCACCATTCATTATAAACCAAACAGTAATGGTACCGTTCGATGTTTCCAAAGATCAATCAACGGTTTAAATCAGACTGCTTTTAAAACCATCCTTAATTATAGTCTAAACGCTGTCGGTTCCAATCAAAACGATACCGTATAGCACTAAAACAACATCACCATTTAACCCCGCAATCCTCTGTATCTCGGGTTCAACCAGGATGTGTTCTGATTGGTCAACACACTATTTGGTGCCACGTGTAACTTTCCTATTGGGTGGCATATTTTAGGATGTAAACACACCCCCCGCATTAACATTTTATTTATGCTAAATAAATGTTAATGGCACACGTTCTCTGCCCATATCCCTTCAACTTCGGATGCACGAAGCTTGATAGGGCTTCATTCCCATGCACGTCTATTGAGCTTCCCAAAGATAGCTACAATAATTTCCCTATAAATGGCAGTTAATGATAGGGTTTAACGAATTACATTACCCCTCATAAACCCCTTCGAATTTGAGTTTTCCCTTATTAAGAAATCTTAAGTTTATGGACTCTCTTCCCGAAATCAATCTTATCTTGGACAATCTCGATTGCCAAACTCCTTCTCCTCACATGTCTCCTCCAAACTCTCCTCGAATGTTAGCAAGCAAAATCCTTTCGGATCGAACATTCCATACTCCCAACCCATCTACCACAGGTTGGGACTCCTCTTTAACCCGTTCGAATTCGTTCGATGGGTCCAACTGGGGCTCATGGGAAGAAAACCCTACCAATACCAATACTGGCACCATTCTGGTCCGGTTCGATCAACCTGATCCCACACCTCATAAATTCCATCACTTTCGAACCCTTTTTGCGAGTCAATTCCTACCCCTGAGTGGTAACGATACCGTTCACATGGGCATGCTCGAATCCATTTATTCTTCTCTCAAATTTTCTCCTTTCCTTAAACAGGAAGAAAACTATCTTGGGCCGGCCCCTTATTGTGACTTCAAACGCATGGCCCAAGCCCAAAAAACCCTCTGGCTCACAGAGGTGCAAACCCCACACTTCCCAGCTGACTTCGAAGAGACCAACAAGTTAATTCCTCTTCCTGAAGAGCCCGACTGGTTCAATGAGGTGAATAACCTTGCCATTAACACCCCTCATTTCCAATGGCAATATGGTTATTCCATCTACTCTGCTGACAAGAGCAAAGCTTTGCAGCTTCTTGCAGCTTTCTCCTTTCTGGACATCCATATCCTGGAGGAACAAGTCCCACTCACCAATTTCAAATGGGCTTGTGAAACACTGGTGCTATGTTCCATCCCTTCTGCGGTTTCCTATCAAATCCACTGCTTCCTGGATTTCTTACCAGTGATCAAGTCATGGCTCGAAGCCAATACTGCTGCGTATTGCTTCGATCAATCCCTTCAAGACTATGCTCTTACTAAGGAAAGGATTGAAAAACTGCATGACCAAATCCATAACTTCACTACTGAGTCCTTCGAAGTGGTGCCTGGCCATGCTGACAAAAAGCTTCGAAGGCGCTTCAAAAGGCAACAAATGAAGCGTCCAACAAAAGAGGCTCGGCTTCGAAGGAAAGCCAAAGCTTTGGTGCTCCGCTTTAGGCCCCTGCTGGAGAAGAAATTGGAGTCAGACTCCAAAGAAGACATGAGGAAAATGGAGCTGAAATTCCTCCAGTTTGCATGGAACAAGTTCCATAGCCTTGTTACTTGGTCCTTTCCTCATTACTTTGAGAATAAAAAAGCAACCGCTCAGCACCCAAGCCCTTCGAAGGCCTAATTTGTGCTTCTTTCATAGGAACTAGAATTTCCCTTGTTTTGCTTTTTCCCTTTTGTAAATACGTAAATTTCAATTTTGTAATCCAGTAGGTTTGTTCAATGAAATTTCTTTTTTTCAACACGCTGGACTTGGGCTTATTGTTAAAATAGAAATTCTGATAATAAAAAACTCTACTAAAGAGAAAAAACCAACCCCAGCGGACCCCGGAGTACGGGCCCACTACAGGCCTGGCCCACCTGCAGGAGTATAAAAGCGGAATTGATTCAAAACCACCCCTTACACTCTACTCGTTCAAGCTTTCTCAAACTCAAAACTCCCAAGAACAGAAACCCTCTCTCTTTTTCCTCGTCATCAACGCTAAACCCAAACTGAATCAATGGCTTCTTCCAGCAATCCAGCAGCCCGAGAACATGTTACTCCCTCTTTGGCCTTGAGACGGTTCGTGTCAGGACAAACACCAGGACCGACTAAAGAGCCCTATCTCGATTCCAGGGTCTTCATTCCAAACCCTAGCGAAGAAGGTACTTACATTTTAGGCCCTCAACTCATAGGAGAAATCCCTGCTAGCCTTTCTCTCTACTATCCTCGATTGGGGGATGCTGAAATCCGGGCTTGTTCGAACCAGGATTGGCAAAATTTTCCAAAGAAATCCTTCCCCTGTTGGCCCACATTGGACAAGGATTGGAAGATATGGACCACCCGTATGTTGGCTGCGAAGTCGGACGACTTAGAGAAGGTGGGTTTAAAAAGAATTATTACCCTCCTTCGAAGGGGGGTCCCACAAAATCCTCCTCTGATTCAGGCCGCCTTGGCCTTTTGGGACCCATCTTTCAACTTCTTTCGCTTTAACTGTGGCATGATGGCACCCACAGTTCTGGATGTTACCCAAATGTTGGGGCTTATTCCGTATGGCCCCCAATTCGACCCTACCAAGGAGTTCCATCCTCCCGAGGGATTTACTCGTTTGACTGCCACCAACGGGGCTTTTTCCCAGTTCTACCATAGAGAAAGGAAATTGGTAGGAGAAGTAACTGAGACAGAGTTTTTTGCCTACATTCTCTACACCCTCTGCAAACACATCTTCTGCCACTCCGGGAAAAGAGTAATGAATGAATTTGTTCCATTGGCACTGGCACTTGCTAGAGGAGAAGAGTTTGACTTCGCCTCCTGCTTCTTGGGCCATGTCTACAAAGCTGGGTTTGACTTCTACCAGAAGGGTTTGAACCATTCGCAGGGAGGGCCCCAATGGTTTATTCAACTTTGGCTTCATGCTTACTTTCCTGAGCTGGGTCCCTTCAAAGCACCCACATCCCTTACTGGTGTCGTCGAGGCGCCCAATGTTCATGGTGACAACTACGTTCACCCAGAGGATAGCACAACACAGACTTTGGTATACTACCTCTGCTTTTTTGCTGGTCTAGCCTCAGATAGGGAGTGGCCCAATCCATACCCTACTCTTGTTGGGCCAACATGGTTGTTCGACATCCTGGCAGACAAACGGGGAAGATCATCTCGAGCTCTCCAAGCATGGGGCAGCATTCTTACAAGCAGAGAGATCTTCATTTCCTCGTCGAATACCCTCAAGTCCATAGCACATGCAGAGGTATATTGCCCTGCACAATTTGCTAGGCAACTGGACTTTGTTCAAGGCATACCCACTCCTTACTGTGGCCTCGCCAACATCTGTATGTCTGAACGATCACCGATCATGGCTGACCAATTTCTGACGGGGTTTGCCCAAGCCAGACATGCATTGAGGAGAACAGTGACTCAGGAGTTCAGGGAACCTGAAGTGCGCACCACCCCTGCATTTGACAACTGGTGGCACTCTAACTGCTCCTTTCTCTCAGGGATTAAACCCTTCAAACGGTTTCTAGCCCACATTGGGTTCGAGAAGTCTGAGTTTGGGCATGGAGGAAAAAATAACTCGTCATCTTTCTCCTCTGACAATGAATTTGGTTTGGCTGGAGGGATCGAAGACATTACTGGAGGTGAAGTTGAACAAAGACTGACTCCAGTCGAAGCCTCCCCAATAGCAATGGTCGTTCCCCCCTCTCCATCAAGAAGACAATCTACGAGGGTAACACAAAAAAGAGGTAATTATCTTTGAACATCTCTTCTCTTCTGGTGAAACCAAACCTAATTGCATTCCATCCTACAGGTGCCACTTCTTTTCCAGAAAGTGCTTCGAAGAAGAGAAAGATTACTTCTCAGCCTACAGAAGTAATTCCTACTAAGCACTATCTTGAGCCCTCAGCTGCACCTCCAGGTTGGTTTCCTCCAATTAATCTTTTTCAACCCCCATACCATTTATCCGAGCCACCCTCTTACCCCTTTCCTTTCAGCTTCGAAGAGGACAAGGACCACCAGGAAGCGTGGTCCTCAGGTTTCTTCTAGTGATGAAGAGACAGAGAGTGACACAGAGATGCTGGCCTCAAGGGGTAAATTCCTTCCTTATTTACGATTCAGTAGAGGATTTCACTGTAATTCTAATTCTTGAGTTCGAACCAGGTGAAACAAGACAGATGAAGGAGACCCTCCGCTATGTGAGGAAAACAACTCCTCCCAAGAGACCTGTTTCTCCAAAGAAGTCTTCCTCCCCACAAGAGGTAAGTTAGTTTAAACTGCATACATTCTCATGTGTCTCCTGTGCTCGTGATTTGCTGCTAACTTCTTTGTAGGCTCAGGTTGTATCCCCTGTTAAGGCGGTGGACCTAGCTCTTGTTCCCTGCCCTCAACAAGAAGTGATAGAGCCCTTAATCCCAATGCCAGCAGATGCCCCTTACAAGGTATCTTCTGAATACTCGCCTTTCGAATTATGAAAAGGATTTACTCTAACTTTCTTTTGTTTTTTACAGGCATCCCCTGTTCAAGCTCTTTCTATACAGAAAGATTTTGCTGCAAAGGATATTGACATGCACGCCTTGCTGTCATTCCTTACTGAGCCAACCTTTGCACAGGTAGTGGCTAGTTTGGCTCCTTCGAAGACTCTGGGGCCACTTCCCATTCTTCAGGGAGACTTCCCCTTTACTTCCTTATCGGTTTCAGGGGAGGGACCTTTAAGGATGGACCCTACTTTGGCTTCGAAGAGCCATATTCTTAGAAATGCTGAGGATCAAGGCTCCAGTTTGACCTCCTCCTCAGATCAGGTATTCTTGATACTTAATCATACCTTTCTTTTCTTGTTTTACATTCTATTTAACCTTAACTTATAATCTTATGCAGGGAATAGGCATGGCCCTTTTTCCTGAAGATCATCCCACATCTTCCTCTGCTCCAATTGACTTGCCCTTAGTGGTTTTCAATATATCCCTCTTTAAGAGTCAATTGGAAAAATTTTGCAATCAGATTGCTGATCCCATTCTTCCTTCCTCTTCGAATTCTCTCGAAAGCCTTCAACAACTTTTGAGCCCTTCCATGCCCTCTGACTTACCTTCCTTTAAGATTAAACATGTTCCTTCAAAGGAAGAAGTTCTAACACTAAAAAGTTTTCTAAAATCTTTAAATCATTTAGGACTTCCTACTTTGATTGATCATAGTTTAACTTACCACTTCGAGGTATGCTATCAGGCCTTGTCCCTTTCCCAAGGACTCCCTTCTTCAATCAACTTCACTCTTCAAAAGCACCTCAAACAATTTAGTGAATTGATTGCTTATAATCACTTCTTGTCTGAAAGCATTGGCACAACTATTGAGAAAACCAACAAATTGGAGGCCAAAGCACTTGAGACTGCTTCTCGTCTGTCTCTTTATCAAGCCCGAAGGGACAAACTTTCAGAACTTGACAAGAAAATGAAGTGGTTACAAGAAGAAATGAAGAAGGTCAGGGAAGAGATAGCTGAAGTTTCGAATGGCTTTCCAGAGCTTGAAGACGAAGCATTACGGGATGAATCAACGCTTCCACAGCTTATTCCTTTTCTTCGAAAGGAACAGAGAAGAAAAGCTATCCATACCTCACTTTTGGATGCTAACTCTAATTCTCTTCGAGAGCTACTAACCACTATTCGTGATGTAATAAGCCCCTTTTTGTAACTTCACACAGCTTGTACGTTTTTTTTATTATTCAATTCAATTCTGGGATAAGTACAACTGTAATTAAGATTGACACTAGTTCCTATTGCTTAAAAGCTTACTGTGCCAACTTCTCACCTACCGTATCTTAAAGAGTCATAAATGACTATCTACTAGTATAAATAGAGGTCTCTGGAAAAGAAAAAACTTACAGATCATCTTCTCCACTTCTCCTTCCTGTGGTATCATTCAAACCAAGCTTTCAAGTAAAGCTACAAGAAAGATAACTATCATGAAGCCTCATCTTGTATTTGTGAAGAAAAGCTTCGAAACATAGCCACATCAACCCTCATGATATTTCCCTTGAACCCTAAAGCCCTTAGGTATAGACACATCAACACTCATGATGTGCCTGTACTGGGCTGTTGCTTCGAAGACAAGAATGGGCTTTGAGCTCTATATCCCTACCAATGGAGCTTTGTAGGGAGAATAGAATCAAGTCCCAATGAAGCTAGGTTCAAGTCTTTGGATCTCAGTTGGTTGATCCCTAGAGATCCTCCTCCATGATACTATTATGCTCTAGATAGGTTCTCCAATGTAACCTTCTGTGTAACTGTTATGAGCAAAGAAATTATTTACCAATGTATCGATCTTTATTCTAATGGCTTTGACCAATAAACTGGTGTTCTTAGCCATCCCTTTCTATTTAATGTTATTAATGAAAACATGATAGCATGAAGGAAAATACAAACAGAAATCCTCCTTCCAATGCTGTATTCCTTTATTCCATGTCTATTTATTACTTTTGCTTCGAAATGTGTTGATACTTCGAAAACTAATCTAGTGTAATTCCAATCGTTTCAACTAACTTATTTAATTCCAGTAGTTTCTTAGCCGTCTCCTCGTAAGTTGTAAAAGATCATATACTTCTGACGTATGACGCCTAACGCTCTCAAACCCTTCACCTTCCGGGCTTCATGCGTCTGCAACCCATTTAATAATGGTAATAAATGAGGCGGACTCCCCGTATTTCTTTGGGCTATAAATACACCTAGACGTCGATAGATCACAGCATCTCTTTCAAACAAACAACATGGCTGAAAACCATCCAAATCTTGATGATCTCACTAGTCACTTGGCCAACCTGACTAACATGATCATGGAGCTGAAGAGAGACGTCCACGCTGAGTCTCAGGCCCTTCGAAGTGAGATCGCTCAGCTTCGAAGCCAGCTGGTGTGTGTGGAAACAGCTTCACGCCTCTGCTTGGCTAGGACCTGGGATGATCTTTCGACCGTCCTCTCGGCTCATGAGGCAAAAAGTCCCCCAGAGGGAGGATCCTCTTGAAGATTCTCCTTTGGGACTATGAAGATCACCAATGGTCTTCATTTTGCTTTTTGGACCAGAGTTGGTCTTTTTGTTGTTCAGACCTACTTGGGCCTGTTTTTTTTTGTTCAGACCTACTTGGGTCTGTTTTGTACTTAGACCTGCTTGGGTCTTTTTTTTTTTTACTAATGAAATGAAACTCTTGCTTGGCTATTCTCGATTCTTTATAGCTTCGATTAGTAGTATGGTGACTCGTTTGTGTCTTCGAATGCTAAAAAGTAATTTTTTTTTTGTAAAAAAGTTTTTAGCATCAAATCACTCAACACTAAATCAGCCAGTCAGAACCATCGATGTGTGTAACCAAATTATTTCCACTACCTCTTGTGGAAGGACTCCCATATGGAAGGAATATAAACTTTCAGATGTCTTCCGTTTATTTTCCTTCGATGAACATAACCATTCAAATTTCTCAAATGATAAGCTCCCCCTTTCAAAACCCTATGGATTTGAAAAGGCCCTTTCCATGTTGGTGCCCATTTTCCTAATCCATCTTTTTTAACTCTCCTATCCCTAATAGGGAGGATAACTTTCCATACGAGATCTCCTTCATCGAAGCTTCGAAGAGCCACTCTTTTGTTATAGCTTCTGGCTATTCTTGCTTTTTGTAGCATAATCTGGTTTAAGGCTTTTATTCTAGCCTCATCAATATCTTCCAATTCCATATGCATGGCCTGATGATAAGATCCTGTGTCTAAATCATTCTGACATGCTACTCTCTGGGATCTTACAGTGATCTCCATGGGTAACACAGCGTCATGCCCATATGTTAATGCAAATGGTGTGGTACCTGTACTAGTCCTTTTTGTATTCCTATATGCCCATAACACATCAAGTAACAGATCATGCCAAATTTCTGGGTTTTGATCCACCATTTTTTGGATCCCCTTCTTGATAATTTTATTAGTTGATTCTGCCTGACCATTGGACTGAGCATAATAAGTACTAGTATATATTAATGAAATTCCATGGTTCGTGGCAAAATCCTTTACCAATCGTCCTTCGAATATGGAACCATTGTCCACTGTTATTGTTTGAGGACTCCCAAACCTGTATATGATTCCCTTTATGAAATCTATTACGTGGGTTTGTTTGACCTCCTGATAGGCTTGGGCTTCTACCCATTTTGTGAAATAATCAGTAGCTACTAGGATAAATTTATGCTTTTCCAATGAAGGAGGATAAATCATCCCAATCATGTCCATAGCCCATCCCCTAAAGGGCCACGGTTTTATTACATATTGCAAATCTGTGACTGGTAAATGCTTGAGTGGACCTGTTTTTTGACAGGCTTGACACCCCTTTGCATAATCTATACAATCTTTGAGGATGGTGGGCCAATAATACCCGTATCTCCTTATTAACCATCTCATTTTTATGCCAGCTTGATGTGCTCCACAGATTCCCTCATGCACTTCAGCCATTACTTTAAATGCATTTACCTTGCTCAAGCATTTCAAAAGAAGACCATCCATTCCTCTCTTGAATAGCTCATTATTATACATTATATAGTTCATTGCTTTCAATTTGGTTGCCTTGTCTGCAACGCTGTCTGGCTTGGTTAAATATTCAATCAATGCTTGCCTCCAATCAGCATTTCGATGGGTTAAAGCATTGACGTTTAATACTTCGAAGTCCGTCAACCTATTGTGTAACATAGGCAGGGATTTCCTCAAAGTTAATTGACAAAATTCCTTTTCAACTTCTGATAAAACTTTGTAGCCGGACGCTCTTTGAGCTATTTCGTCAGCCTCTTCATTAAAGAACCTAGGAATATAAGTTAAAGTAAGCATATGAAATTGATCCATCAGCTCTTTAGCATGCTGATAATAAATTATCAGCGCTGGACTAGTACATTTAAACTGTCCATTTAGTTGGTTAATTACTAACTGAGAATCTCCAAAGATTTCAGCAACACTAACCCTTAATTTAAGCAAAATTTCTAGTCCAATAATCAATGCTTCATATTCTGCCTGGTTATTGGAACATTGTCCCTCACTGAGCCTAAAACCATATTTGGTTTTCAAGCCTTGGGGGGATTCCAGAATTATGCCCACTCCAGCCATCTGAATAGTTCTTGATCCATCGAACCATAATTTCCATGGCCTGATTTCAACTGTACTAGCCTCCAATGTTGTTGGTGCTTTGTATTCATTTGGATGATCGGCCAAAAAATTGGCCAATGCTTGGCCCTTTATTGACTTTTGAGGCACATACTCAAGACAAAATTCAATTAAAGACACTATCCATTTCCCAATCTTCCCACTAAGCACTGGCTTAGAAAGCATGTGCTTAATTACATCAGTTTGAGAAATAACATAAGTTATTCTAGGCAACATATAATGCCTGAGTTTCTTAGAAGCGTAAAATAAAGCTAAACATAGTTTCTCTACTGCAGCATACTTGCATTCACAAGAGTTTAAAAACCTACTAAGATAATAAACTGCTCTTTCCTTGCCATCCTCATTGTCTTGAGCCAACAGAACACCTATTGAATCTTGTGTTGCAGCTAAATACAACTTTACTGGCTTTCCTTCAATGGGAGGCGCCAATACAGGAGGGTTGGCTAAGTATCTTTTAATGGCTTCGAAGGCTTCATCATGCTCCTTTGACCACTTGAATTCCTCCCCTTCCTTCAGTTTCAACAAAGAAGAGAAGATTTTAGTTTTCCCTGCAGTATTAGATATAAATCTTCGAAGGAAATTTAATTGACCAAGAAACCTTTGCAACTCCTTCTTAGAAGAAGGTGGTTTAGCCTCAATGATGGCCTTAGCTTTGTTCTTGTCAACCTGTATTCCTTTACTGTGAACTAGATACCCTAAAAACTTCCCAGCTGATACTCCAAAAGCACATTTTTCTGGATTTAACTTCAGCTGATAGCGTTTCATTTGTTGGAATGTCTTTTCCAAGTGTTGTAGATGATCCTCATCAGAGTTTGACTTCACAATGATATCATCTATGTAACATTCCAGAAAAGTTCCCACTAAATCATGAAAAATAGTATTCATTGCTCTTTGATATGTGGCCCCAGCATTCTTTAGCCCAAATGGCATTTTGACCCATTCGAAGATGCCAATGTTACCTGGGCAGGCAAATGCTGTTTTATGCACATCTCCTTCTGCTATGCAGATTTGATTGTACCCTGAATGCCCATCTAAAATGGATAATATCTTGTGGCCAGCAGAACTGTCCACAAGTGTATCCACATTAGGCATTGGGTATTCGTCCTTAGGAGTCGCAGTATTTAGGTTTCGAAAATCAACACAGATTCTGATAGTTCCATTCTTTTTAGGGACTGGAACTATATTAGATAGCCATTCAACATACCTGGCTGTTCTAATGAAACCTGCGTCTAGAAGTCTCTGCATTTCCTTTTTAACACCTGCAATAGTTTCTGGACTCATCTTCCTGGTTGGTTGTTTCACAGGTTTGAATTGTGGCTTGATAGGTAACCTATGCTCCACCAATCCCCTGTCCAAGCCAGGTAGTTCCTTGTAACTCCATGCAAAGCATTCCTTGTTGGCTTTCAATAGTGCCACCAATGCAGCTTTCATACCAGGCTCAAGCTGTTTATTAATAAGCACTGGATTGGGATTTTGTGCATCTCCCAACCTTACTTCTTCCAACAGATCTTGTGATTCAACCCGTTCCTCAGAAGTGAGTTGGATTTCTTGCACATGAGGGTTATTGTTCTGCATAACCTCTTCCCATATGTTCTCTTCTTGGATCTTCTGTTCGACCCCCAGAGCAACATACTTTACTAAAGCCAATGAGTTGGCTTTTTCTTCAGCCTCTTTCTTGGATTCACATCCAAGCAGCATCATCTTTTGGGGTGTCTGATTCATAGTCAACAGCTTGTTTCAGCTTCGATTTTAGCTCTGCCAATTCCCCCAGTTCCATCTCGTTGGTTGGATGGGTGGCTGCTTGAAGTAGTTCACTCAGAGGAACTACATCCGATTTGTACATTTCTGCTTCAGCAAAATTTGCCGTGGCAGCAAATGGATGTGGATCAGCTTTGACTCCTTCGACACCCACTTCCTTGCCTTTGTCATACTTAACAATCATTAATTCCTGATGCATAGAGGAAGGAATACATCCGTTAACATGAATCCAGTCTCTTCCCAATAAAGCATTATATTTAGCATATGTGTCAACTACAAAGAAAACGGTATCAGTTTCTATTCCACCTACTGCCAATCTAATGGAAATGATTCCCCTGGCATGTTGGCTTTCCCCAGTAAATCCTGCAATGGATGTGCTGGTTGGGATTAATTTTGCTTTTCCTTTTCCTAACTTTTTTAAAGTTTGGAAAGGCAAAATGTTCACCGCAGCCCCATTATCCACCAAGATTCTATTAAGTGGGACTCCATCAAAGTGTGCAGTGATATACAATGGACGCAAATGTTGTCTCATTGCATTAGTAGGTAATTTAAATGGATATGAAATTTCCACATAATTTAAATCTATTACCAGGGGGTATTCGACGTCGGACATGGAATCTGACACGAAACAAGCACTTTCTTTTGAGCTTACCTCTAAACTTTCTTGATTCTGCTCAATTTCACGTACCAAGTTCTTACCCATCTCGATCTGAGATACTTCTTTTAAGTCACAGTCGTTGCATATGATATTTAACTCCTTATCACTCAGAGTTTCTTCAGAATTCTCTGGCTCGCTCAAGCTCGACCAAGCAGCATCTTGATCTTTGAACGTCTGACCATTTGAGAAGAAATTCATAGAACTTGGATAAACCATATTAACTTGTACTTCTGGCTGATCTCCAAATTGGATCGAAGCCACTTCTTTGATTGGTTTAACTGCTTCGGTCTCCACAGCACCCTTCTTTTCGAATTCTTGTGTGGATACCTCCATAGGGGAAAAGGTTTCTTCCATCCCCTGTTGTTCCACCACCATGGCCTCGAGCAAACCAGACTGATAACTAGCCAGCGAGTTAGGAGAAGGTGGATCCAGATCCTCTTCGAGCATAGCAGAGGCAACCTTTTCCAAAGTCTCCCTCTCGTGATACTGGGTTCGAAATTCCTCTGGGTCCCTTTCAATCCTGTCGAACCTTGGATTAGGTTTTGCTCGTCTATCTGATTCTTCTCCCGTTGAAGATTCTCCTGACTGGAAGAGCGTATACTTCCTTTGGAGCTTTCTCTTTTGAGTTCTTGAGAGCAATGGAACCATCTGTGGTAATTGAGACTTGGGATCCCTAATCAACACCCAGTTTCCAGAGTTCGAAATTGGTGGCTTGAAAGTTCTGCTCGCATTCCTGTTTGAACCTTTGTATCCTTGAAACAAGTCAGGCTTAACTTGCTTCAGAAACCAGTCAGGAACCCCTTTCACCAAGGTGAATTCTTCTTGTTTGGCCTCTTCTTGCGCCTTCGATGTCTGGCCAACATTAGCCTTCTTCGAAGGTGGCAGCTCCTCTTCTGTGAATAGCTGGAACAGGGCTAGTAGGCATGTCCCTTTTTGGTGCCAACCAAGACTTGCTGTCACTTGGCTTTGCTTGAACTGGGGCCATTCTTTTCATCCCCATTTCTTTTGGGAAAAAACTTACGCCCTTTCTATCCAAGTCTTTGAAGACCAAATAGTTGGCCCTGCACCCTACACACAGGCACTCCAAAAATGAGGCTTCTAGCATAGGCAGGTGATTATTACCTGAGAATTTCTGCAAAGAAAAACCATCATTGGCTCGCCTATAGGAACTTGGCCTCGCTCCCATGCCTCGAGGGTGGCCAGCGTATGGTTTGCCCCTTCCATATTGAACAGTATTCATGTTCACTGGTGCTTCTTTGTCCTGCCAATATTTCTTGACAGTTCGAGCCAGTGAGGAGGGCACACTGGTATTGACCTCTTCTACCTTTGGAAAGGGCACTGCATCTATCCCCATAGTCTTTTCAGGGAATTTGATTCTTCCTTTCTTGATTTGTTCCTGAATCCTGTCACGAAAAACATTACAAGATTTAGTTGAATGAGACCAAGAATCATGCCATTTGCAATAGGTCTTTCCATTCCTTCTTCCGCTGTGGGCAGTTTCACATCCAAAGGCAGCTTAATGATTTTCTTTCTTAACAAGAAGTCAAAGATCTCATCAGCTTTAGATATATCAAAAGAATATACTTTAGTAATTTCCTTTTGTTTGAACTTCTGCCCAAGAGAGACATTCTTTTGAATTAAGGGCTCACAAACACAAGGTTCGTGTTCTATAATTTCAGCAGCATCTATTTCATAATTAGGATCCCTATAGTATGTTGGATAAGAGGAATTATGCCTATCCATATCTTCCTCTAACAATGATTCATATCTAGCAACTTTATAGGTTAGGTCTGCAAAGTCCCTGAACTCTGTAGAATCAAACCTCTTTCGAAGCTCTCTTTCTAAACCATCCTGTGCTAATCTCACAAACTCTGCTTCTGGCAGATGGAGTTTACACTTGGTCTTAGCCCTTTTGAACCTAGATATGAAATCTGCTACCTTTTCATCTGGTTTCTGCTTTAGCCTAGCCAAATCTGCCATAGAGACTTCAGGCTCAGCATTAAAGAATTGTGCATGAAATGCCTCTTCCATTTGAAACCAACTTGTTATCGATTCTGCAGGCAAGTTTGTGTACCATGCAAAAGCTGGCCCAGACAAAGAATTTGGGAACAATTTCAACTTCATGAAACCATTCTGAGCCAAGTTCTTACATTGGGCAGAAAACCTAGCAATATGTTCTATAGAAGATTGTCTCCCATCCCCATAAAACAAAGTAAAGTCTGGGATCTTAAATTCTCTAGGGATCTGAAATGTTGTGTCAACCCATTCTGGATATGGTTTTCTATAGATTTGAGGTTGTACCCCCCGAGTTCGAGGCCCACAAACTTCTTGTATGAGATCCATAACTTAGTCTCTTAGTATTGGGTTGCCTATAAGGAAATTTTGTTCTTGATTTCCTACCGGTGGATTTGGTTCTACCAAGTCATCTCTATGCTTTTCCCTTATAGTGCTAAAATCCCCTTGGTTTTCTCTGGGAAGTCTCTCATACCAAGGTTGCTGCATTGGGTCAGCCGTAGTATTCACCCGAGCAGGCCTATGGCTTCCATAAACCGCTGTGGTGGGATTTTTGGCATTTGGGAGACTTTGACGGGAAGGCTGTGCGTTATCCCTCGTTTTCTCAGGTCTATAACCTCGTTCTATCTCTACATCATCCTCCCATCCCCCGAGTGTGGGTTCGAAAAGAGGATTAACGCTTTGCCTGTCTCTGGCATTTCTTGGAATCCCAATAGGAATTCCATGAGATTGATCTGGGATTTCGAAGACAGGCTTTGTAGGCTTTAAAGGCTCATACCAAGATTGTGGTATTTCCTCTGGATACATTTTTTCCTTACCCTTTCTAGACCTTATCTTACCCTGACCAACATCCTCTCCAAGCCTTCCTTCGAAGGGACTTTGGTGAGTAGTTGAATTAGCATGATCATCTAGCCCAATATTCCCTGGACTGTTTCTTGTTACCTCTAAGTTGGGCAACCTACTTCTTATGCTTTTGATCATGGCTCTTTGGGTTTGAGCCATCTCTCGAAAAGCTATCATCATTTCTCTGAACATTTCCTCCTTATCATGGTCTTTACCACTGGCTTGTCCCTTTTGGGAATTTGGAGGCCCTTCATAAGGAGGTACTTCATAAGAAGGCCCCTCATAAGGGAGCTCTCCCATTTCGGAAGCCAATTGGGGAAACTCATGATTCATAGGCGTTCCCTGTTCTGCGGCCTGTTCTAGCACAGCTTGTTCCTCTGGCACTTGACCACCAACAGGTGTCCCTATTTGCTTTCGAAGCCTTGGCATTCTGGTACCTTCGAGGTCCCACCGGGCGTGCCAAAAATTGTTTGGGCTGAATTAACTCAAATCAATTGGCAAATAATTGTGTGCGGGCGTGCCAGAAAAGAAATAACTTCAAAGAAGAAATTACTCTTTTCAAAATGATTTGAAACCACTAATTTCAATCAGGCAATTGTGTTATCCGTTCGATTACCTCAACTAAGAGGATTTTTCCTTAAGGTATCAACCAAATAAAAGATTGACGCGCTTCGAAATCAGAAAAGATGATTGAACACAAACAAACCTGAATCTAATCAAAGGTAAGTTTGTATACAAACACTCTTAAGATTCTATCAAGAATAATAAAGAAATGCAAGCACACTGAATTTAATCAAAAGCGAACTTGCAAACAACTATTCTTTGGTAAGAAAAGAGCTTAAAGGAAATAAGAAAACTTGAATTTAATCGAAAGCAGTCTTACATGCAAATAAGCCTTCAACTTACAAAAAAGATCCTACTCTAAACTAAAACTAATCTAAGATAGATCTCTGAGCAATCATTTTGTATGAATTGTCAGATGATATGGATTTTTTGTGTGTGCCTTTCTCTTCAATTGCTTCTTCTATTTATAGACGCTGAGCTTGCCTTCGAACCCCCACGTCTTCGATTGATATCCACGTTGGCCACATAAAACGGTTGAGGAGGGTCTTCGAACGGTTATCCTGATATTTCCAGAATCCCTTCTTCTCCTGCTTGCTTCGATCGTGGTGTTCGTGGCTCCATGCTTAAATAACGGTTCCCACTTCCAAGCAACGTGGTTTAGTGTTTGGCTCAGAATAATCACCTACAATCATGTCCACCATTCATTATAAACCAAACAGCAATGGTACCGTTCGATGTTTCCAAAGATCAATCAACGGTTTAAATCAGACTGCTTTTAAAACCATCCTTAATTATAGTCTAAACGCTGTCGGTTCCAATCAAAACGATACCGTATAGTATTAAAACAACATCACCATTTAACCCCGCAATCCTCTGTATCTCGGGTTCAACCAGGATGTGTTCTGATTGGTCAACACACTATTTGGTGCCACGTGTAACTTTCCTATTGGGTGGCATATTTTAGGATGTAAACAGCTCCGCGCTGCTGAAGAACTGAATGGTAGCATAACAGGATCTCAGCATCCGACCAATCCGAACTAGGGCTTTTATTGTTGTTCACCTGTGTAGTTCTTGTTCCAAGTATTAATTAATAAAAGTGAGCCACACTTCAAAAGGCATTTTCTAGAACTTTGTATTTCTCTCTACTCAATCATTCTTTGGTATTCTCCATTTGCATCGATGTTGGCTAGCCTCGTTGAGGTGTTTTGGGTAACCGGCACAGTTTACTGGAGCCCGGGGTCCTTGAACGCCCAACAACCTTGGACGATGATGAGCCGTAATACCGTTGGACCACTGCTCTGCTACACGCGTTGCAGTGGGAGGTATACTGCTTAAACCCCCTTAAACCAAAACCGGCCTCTACATGTGTACAAAGCACTAGAACCTTCCACCCTAAGATAGGAACTTGCAGGGTAGGATTTTTTGCATCTAACCCCCATAAACTGTCTATGTGTTACTGCTTTCTCTATCACATGCCTGTACATACATACATACCATTTTGCGTAGGAGCACACTATGGCGGCTTTTAGGTTGTCTCTTGTTGAGTCTATCTTATGTCCGTTAAGACGCTGCAGTGGACCGATGACGAGTCGTGCATTTCCAAGTTGCACGTTATCAAACTTTCAAGTCCTTAATCAAAGACACTTTGGGAAATCAAAACTTTCTAAGCCTTTGTCTAAAACCCAAATCAAAGTTTCAAACAGAAAAACTAGGAACAACGGAGGGAATGTCGTGATACTTACACCATCCAGGTTAAAGTGCTAATCACTTTCACCATCAAGGCTCCGGCACAGTGCTGCTTACACCACTCCAGTTACGGTATCACGCCATCTACACCAAGTTATTCCAAATTCAAACGTTGAAACGTCGAAAAAAAAATGGCCAAAAGGCTTAGGCTATTTTGACATTTCTTATTGTCAGACGATTCAATCAAGGATACATTGTCGAAAAAAAATCCGAGGATTCTATGGCAGCGTCCGAATGACGTAGGGCAGTCACTCTCTAGTTCTAGAGTCTAGGAGGACACCGACGACGTTGACATGCTTATTTTCCATTCTTGCAAAATTCTTTCCAATAACTGCTGCAGGCTGTCACTGAGCTCTTATACTTTGCTGTCTAGCTGCATTATGGAAAGCTCTGAGTTCAAGAGCCAAACCTACTTGGGACTATCCGAGGGGTTGCTTGAGAATCTGTTTTGGAGTTTGTTTCTCTGTCAGCCACAACGGAAGCTCTGGCTTGCACTCTGTTAAGAGAGGAATCACCACCAATGACTCCGCACGAAACACCTCCGTCCAGTCCATCTCCGCCCGCAACGCCAAAGTTGGTCAAGACAGAAATCCTGGATATGGCCGAAATCCCCCCTCCGAATCTTGCTATTGTTCTGGCAGACCTCCAACACAACTTGGCTATCATGCAAGAAAGGGCCAATCAAGCTGATACCTCTATGGCCAATCTGCGCGCTCTGATTGAGGAGCGGCTCCTTGCGGGAGGGGGAGGCAGAGAAAGAAACGAGCGTCAACCGGAGGCCGAAGAAATCCCTCTCGATGGAACCCCTCCTCCAAATCCGAAAATGGCTGCTCTGATCACCAAGATGGCTAAGCTCGAAGAAACGGTTTCCAAAGCTAAAAGGATAGGTGCTGGTGGTTTGGACATGGACCGTCTTTGCCCGTTTCCAAATGCCAGGCTGCCTGAAAGGTTCAAGATGCCGGACTTCGCAAAGTTCGATGGGACGGGGGATCCCAAGACCCATTTGTTGGCCTATCACGGTGCTATGAAGCTACATGGGGTAGAAGAGGAAGCCATGGCTTAGTTTTTCCCGCAGCCAGAGCTGGTCCCGCTTTTCAATGGTTCTTATCTTTCGACATTGCGAAGCGCCGAACATGGGAGGACATTGGTACAGCTATAATGCCCAGCTCAAGATGACCACCCGGGAGCTCGAGTCAACCAAAATGAATGCTAAGGAGTCCTTTGCGGACTTCATCAAAGGGTGGAGGGTTAAGGCAGCTCTCATGACTGATCGGCCTAGTGAAAAGGACAAGATTCGCATCATCTCCCGTAATCTGCAGCCCGATTTTCGCCAAGAATCTTGTATTAGTTCAGGGTGCTGACTTCGATACCTTCTTTGAATCCAGCCTTGCTATTGAAGAAGCCCTCTAAACTGGAGTTCTGCAGCGAAGTGACACCCACTCTTTTACGTCAACCCCGAAGTCCAAGCCTCGTGTCTACACGGGCAATAGCACTGCTCTGTTCGGCGGTAACAACTACGCCAATGCAACATCTACCAGAAACAGTGCTACGCAGGGTTCCGGTCATGTTGCCGACATCAACCAAGTGCAAACCCCTCAAAAACCCTGTAATCGCGACCAACCCCGAAACTTTGCTAAGTTCGAGGCTCCACTGTCTCAAGTGCTAGAAAGGTTGGTCAAGTCCGGTCACCTCAGGCCATTGGACCCAACTCCGCTTCCTCAAAACCAGTCTCCAAGTCATAACTCGAATGCTTTCTGCGCCTATCACCAAATGCCTGGCCATTACACCGACTCTTGCTATCGTCTCCGTCATGCGATTCAAGACTTGGTGGACAATGGTACTCTTCCAACCCCCCCTAAGCCTAATGTCATTACCAACTCCATGCCCAACCACAATTCCAACCCACAAGTGAACCAGATAAACCCCACCTCCACTATATTCAACCCTACTGACCATATAGCCCCAGAGCATCACCCTAAACCTATTGTGACCATCCCGCTGGAGCTCAATATTAACATGTTAGCAGTTGGCTGGGACATGGAAGACAAGGCAAGGGAATGGGAAAAGCTGGCCAATGATTGGAACGAACGGTATTTCATGGGATTTCCTTAGGTCCCGGCTATCGATCAAGCTCAATTAGATCAATGGGAGAAAGAATGGAATGCATCAAGAGCAGATCCGCTCGATGGCCTATCATTGTTTATGCTTTTCTATTAGTTTGAGCTCGCTATAGTCGAAGCCAAAGAAGAGTATGTGTGGGATCCAGAACCCGATGCTGCGCAGTTAGCCTGGAACCGGAATTTCAACATGGAGAAGGCAGACGTTGATCAGGATGGTCATCCCCGATATACATCGACAGCTTGGGGCAGCATTGCCACTGATAGATGCCATTTTGAATGCTGTGCATGCGGGCGACCCAACGGTCAACATTGTGCCTATGGGGATGCCGCATCCGGTAGTGGCACCTCGTGACGATTGTTCGATCATGGTCTTGAATGCACCACCTAATGACCTGTGGAAGGTGGATGAAATTGTCGATCTTAACAAAAGCCCACTGCCGGCTGACTTTTGGGATGTCGATAAAGTGGTTAATGTGAATGTGGGCGACGAAGTATGGACTGTTAATTATACTCTAGTAGATGGGGGCTTCTGGGATGTTCTGTTTGTCACTAATCCGGGATTGCCATTTGAGGAAACTGCTGCACAGGATCCAAGCTTTTGGGAAGGGATGGTAATGGAAGACTTGCTATGGGATATGGCTTCGGGACAAGACTCAACAGCAACAATTACATCAGCTGACAAAGGAAAGCACAAGCTAGAAGAAATACCCGCAGATTTCTGGGGCTCGCTTGATACATCTTCTTAGTGGGACGTTGCAAATGTCACAAGGAGTGGTCGGGTCTTTTAGCCACCAAATCTGTCAGCTGGAAGCTCATCTAACCCTTTGGCTCAAAAACCCACCTCTCCACCTGCTCAAAAGAACTCACCACTTGTTCCTAGTGGGGCGCCAGATGAGGATTTTCTCCAGAAACAACTAGACTGGATCCTTGTTGCTATCTCTATTTGGGGTTTGATATCGTCATCAAAGGGGCACCGTGAACGATTGGCCACAGCTTTAGCCCGTCTTGAGGTACCAACCGACATCACTCCCGAATCAATGATAGCTCTGGTTTTGCCTTTGCTCTCCAAGCATTCTGTCACCTTCACTGAGAGGGATCTGCCAGTCGATGGGACTGCTCACAACCGCCCATTACACATCACCATCAAATGTAGGGGACACTGGGTGCCGACCGTGTTGATCGATAATGGCTCCGCCATTAATGTCTGCCCGATGAGGGTCGCCTACCATCTAGGGCTCACCAAGAACGATCTTACACCCTCCAATCTGGCCGTTACAGCTTATGACAACACACGCCGTGTGGTAGAGGGGACCCTGATGCTCAAGCTCGATGCTGAGGGTTTTGAGATGGACGTAGAGTTTCATGTGGTTGACATCCCTGCTACTTTTAACCTGCTGCTGGGCAGGCCATGGCTGCATAGGTCAGACATTATGGCTGTACCCTCGACCCTGCACCAAAAGGTCATGCTGGGGCTCCCTACTGGAACTTTAACTATCTGTGGGGACTCCGGGATCCGCCCGCTCAAGGATGATGGGACACTTGTTCTGGGGATAATGCACGGAGAAAAGGACTCAGACTTTGGAGGTTTCGCTTTTGACACATCCGGCTCAGTCCTATCCATTGTCATGGATGATGACTTCATCATTAGCTCAACTGCTCTCGAAATTATGAGGAAGATGTCATTCATGCCTGATCTAGGACTCGGGATCAACCAGCAGGGGATCGCTGAGTTCCCCGTCTTTCCTTTCACCTAAGGCCGCTTTGATTTGGGATACGTTCCCCCAGCCAAGGATGCTAAAAGGAGGAAAGACATAGGAAAACCTCGAACCCTTTATGGTAATCCTGACAGCTGCTTCATCCGTGAAGGAGGTGGCACGGCTTATCTGGGACAGATCGAGCCATTTTGGGATCCTAAGACTCGCACTTGGCTGCCCGGCTTTGAGATCTTTGCTGCGGACACTTGGGCTGATGATAAGGATGAAATAGCTGAGGAGCAGCTGGCTCGGGAGGAATTCAAGAAGCAACTGGCTGAGATCAAGGAAAAGGCTGACTAGGTGAGGGCCTTCGATCAGGGGAGCTTGGAGATGCTGTTCTCCCTAGTAGGTTTGGTTGGCAAGGAAGAAGAGGCTGAAGTGCTGATGCTTGGGCCCGACTCTCAGGACGCTCTCGAGGACCCAACTTCTCTCATCGTGAAAGTGACTGGTAGTATCAATAACTGCATTTTTACTCCGCGTTTAACATGCATTAATGATGCTTCTGAATCTGACACGGAGTCTGTCGAGTCTAAGTCTAGCTCAGAGTCGGAGTTTGTGCCTCTCGACCCTCCCCGTCACAGCTTTTACTTCGAGTTCGAGTCAACTGTACTTGGCACCCTTCTGGGTTTTATGAAATGAATGCTTCTACTTCTGACTGCTTTGCTGACTTTTATATAAACTGTGTCAACCCCGACGATGAAGGAATCGACTTCAACGGGAACATCCCGGCTGAGTTGCGTTCCCTCATCGAAAGGGAAGACAAAAGGCATGCTCAACCTCTAAAAGAAGAAGTAATTTCAATAAATTTGAAAGATGGAGATGACCCCCGTATGATGCAAATTGGATCAAGCCTGTCCCTGGAAAACCACGCTGGTACAATCGAGGCGCTCAAAGAATATTTTGAGGTTTTTGCTTGGTCTCATGCAGATATGCCCGGTATCGATCCCGAGATAGTGCAACACCGAATTCCATTAATGCCAGGAGCCATTTCTGTCAAACAGAAGCTTCGTAGAATGAGGCCGGACTGGGTTCAGAAGATCAAAGAAGAGGTCACCAAGCAGATTGACGCAGGTTTCTTAAGGGTTGTTGAATATCCCAAATGGGTCAGTAACATTGTGCCCGTTCCCAAGAAAGATGGGAGGATCAGAGTCTGCGTCGATTTCAGAGACTTGAACAAGGCAAGCCCCAAAGATAGTTTTCCCTTGCCTCACATCGATGTGCTTGTGGACAACACGGCGGGTCATGCCTTGCTCTCCTTTGTCGACAGATTTGCAGGATACAATCAGATCTTTATGACTCTAGAGGATCAAGAAAAGACAACGTTCATCACCGAATGGGGAACTTACTGCTACGTAAAAATGGCGTTTGGGTTAAAGAATGCTGGATGCACCTTTCAGAGGGCCTAAACAACCCTGTTCCATGACTTCATCCATAAGACAGTCGAGGTATATGTGGACGACATGATTGTAAAGGCGAAAGAGGAAAATGACTACCCCCCTTCACTCAGGCAGTTTCTCGAAAGGCTTTGCAAGTACAATGTGCGTCTCAACCCACAGAAATGCACGTTCGAGGTCACAACAGGCAAAATGTTGGGGTTTCTGATTACCAAGAGGGGGATTGAGGTAGATCCGTCCAAGATCAAAGCGATTCTCGAGATGGAGCCCCCACAATCTGAGAAAGGAGTGCGAAATTTTCTAGGGAAGGTTCAGTTCATCGCCAAGTTGACTCTAACCTGTGAGCCGTTGTTCCGACTACTCAAGAAGAATGTTCCGTTCGAGTGGACAGACAATTGCCAGGCTGCTTTTGAGTCCATTCAGAGGTATTTGCAGAACCCTCCGGTACTAATGCCGCCTACGCCAGGTCAACCTTTGATTCTGTACTTATTCGTGACTTCGACAGCCATGGGTTGTTTGCTGTCGCAAGAAAGGGAAAACAGAGTCAAGAAAGCCATCTACTACTTGAGCAAGAAAATGGTGGGTAACGAGGAGCGATATACCCCTTTAGAAAAGACATGCTGGGCATTAGTTTGGGCTACCAGAAAGCTTAGGCACTACATTCTAGCCTATTCGGTGAAGCTGATTTCTCGGATGGACCCTATCAAATATCTATTCGAGAAGCCAGCGCTCAACCATAAGCTAGCATGTTGGTTGCTTCTGCTGGCTGAGTTCGATCTCCAACATGTCACAAGGAAGTTAGTGAAGGCCGCACTGTGGCGGAATTCTTGGCAGATCACCCTGTTGAGGGGCCAGAGGATGTGGATTTCACTTTTCCGGACGAGGACATGCTGACTGTAACAGAGGAAATATGGACGCTGTATTTCGATGGGGCTACTAATCAGAAAGGGTTCGAGATTGGAGGGTTGCTGATCACGCCTGCCGGTGCTCATATTTCGCTCACCTTCAAGCCGAATTTCGATGTCACCAATAACCAAGCCGAGTATGAGGCCTGTATTGTCGGAATGGAGGCTGCGATTGCGCTAGGGGTCGAGAAGCTCGAAGTAATTGGGGATTCGAATTTGGTAGTCTCTCAAGCCAATGGAGACTAGAAGGTTTGTGAGGAAAAGCTGAAGCCTTATCACCAAGATTTGGAAGAACTGATTCATCGCTTCAACAAGGTGACTTTCACCCATGTTCCACGCTTGAAGAATCAGTTCGCCGATGCTTTGGTGACTTTGGCTTCAATGATCGAACTTCCAGTATGAGTTAATTTGCGGCCAATCGTGATCGAACAAAGGGACTTGCCCGCTTACGAGTATGTCAACACCATTGAGGATGTCAATGATGGCCTGCCCTGGTACCACGATATTTGGAACTTTGTGGAACACGGAGAGTTTCCTGCTGAGGCCACTAAGAAAGATCGAATCGCCCTGCAACGTCTGGCTGCTCAATACATCATTTGTGGGGGAAAGTTGTATCAAAGATCTCACTGTGAGATGCACAAGCTGTGCGGGAACGGTGCAGAAGCAATAAGGATAATGGAGGAAATTCATGAAGGAGTCTACGGTCCTCACATGAATGGTGTTATGTTCGTAAGGAAAATCCTCTGGCAAGGCAATTACTGGTCTACAATGGAGTCACAGTGTATTGACTATGTGCGGCGCTGCTACAAGTGTCAAATTCACGCTAACGTAAGCATGTTCCTCCGTCCGAGCTTTATGGCATGACCTCGCCCTGGCCTTTCTTGGTGTGGGGAATTGATGTTATCGGGATAATCAGACCCTCTGCTTCAAACGGTCACAAGTTTATACTGGTAGCCATTGATTATTTCACCAAGTGGGTCGAGGCCGAGTCTTACAAGACCTTGACAACAGTTCAAGTTGCGCAGTTTATTCGGAAAAATATCATCTACCGGTATGGTGTCCCTCAAGCTTTCGTGTCGGATAATGGGAGCCACTTCAAAGGCAGGGTCCTGGAACTCTTCGAGAAATTCGGAATCAAGATCCACCATTCAACAACCTATCGGCCACAGACGAACGGAGCAGTTGAGGCCGCGAACAAAAATGTCGAAACGATTATCAAGAAGACCACTGAATCTGCAAGGGACTGGCATGAGCTGCTACCTCTGGCCCTCTGGGGGTACCGCACATCAATCTGCACTTCCACAGGCGCAACTCCGTTCTCCCTAGTCTATGGAATGGAGGCAGTGCTTCCCATTGAGCCAGAAATTCCGTCTCTGAGGATCATGGTTGAAAGTGGTCTCGAAGAAGCTGAGTGGCTGAGTGGAAGGTTTATCGAGCTCATGTTATTGATGA